>CAUYTI010122893.1:0-42003 GCA_963575145.1 Galago senegalensis | reverse complement strand
GTTGTGTGGGATGTTTTGGAGGCTGTTGTTGGTTGCTTGGTGACGGGTGGCTGGTGGCTGGTGACTGTTGATGGAGGCAGGAGGCAGGAGATGGGAGGCAGGAGATGGGAGGTGGGAGGCAGGAGGCGGGAGGCAGGAGATGGGAGGTGGGAGGCAGGAGGCAGAAGGTAGGAGGCCAGAGGCAGGAGACAAGAGATGGGAGGCAGGAGACGGGAGGCAGGAGGCGGAAGGCTGGAGGCTGGAGGCAGAAGATGGGAGGCAGGAGGTGGGAGGCAGGAGACAGGAGGCAGGAGACAGGAGGTGGGAGGCAGAAGACAGGAGACAGGAGACAGGAGGCGGGAGACAGGAGATGGGAGACAGGAGGCAGGAGGCAGGAGACAGGAGGCAGGAGGCAGGAGACAGGAGGCAGGAGACAGGAGGCAGGAGGCAGGAGACAGGAGGCAGGAGACAGGAGGCAGGAGACAGGAGATGGGAGGCAGGAGATGGAGGCAGCAGATGGAGGCAGGAGATGGAGGCAGGAGATGGAGGCAGGAGGCGGGAGGCAGGAGACAGGAGGCAGGAGATGGGAGGCAGGAGATGGAGGCAAGAGATGGAGGCAGGAGATGGAGGCAGGAGGCAGGAGGCGGGAGACAGGAGGCAGGAGACAGGAGGCAGGAGACAGGAGATGGGAGGCAGGAGACAGGAGGCAGGCAGCCCAGAGTGGCTGGAGCCTGTGGGAGAAGAGGGCTTTCTGTGGGAGGATGGGCCTGGGCTCTGGTCCTCCCCAGGGGATCCAGGAGGCTGACTCTGGGCACTGTGAGCAGGATCCCATGGGCTATGGACCGTCGTATGGTTCAGCTCAAGGGAAGGCCAACTGGCTAATGGGAGAGAGGGAGGTCTTGGCTCTGCGTCTGCATGGGAGCCTAGGCTGCTATGGCTCTGAGTGAAGGCCCTCCACCTCCTCACAGTATCTTGTTCCCTGTAGGCCCCGGTAGCCACTTCCTCACCTCATCCTCTTCCCTCAGGGTTAGGCAGGATTGGAGCTCTGCTGCCAGCATCCCTGGGCCCCGTATTGGCCCTTGTCAGCCCTGAGCCCCTGCACCCACTTAGTCATGGGGGTCCATCCCTCCATAAATAAACCTTCCAGGTTCTCCTGTGGGGATGTGTTCATGGGGGACTGAGCAGACTAAGATACTACAAGTGTAGAATTCCTATGAGTACCTGCCTGCTTGTGGGGTGGAGCTAAGAATAGGAATATTGTCCAAAAGTTTGCAAAAGAAGAAAATCCCCTTCTTCAAGGCATAAAGGAATTGGTCTCTACCTCACCCCACCAAAAGGTATACTTTCTGGGAGGCAGACTCAGACGGGTCTCAGCAGAGATGTCCCAGACAGGGTGAGGATGGCAGGGGGGCAGCCTGCAGAAATCACCATCTGGGGGCACTTCTCAGCCAGGACCTTACTCTGCACCTCACTTGTCCATGGTAAAGGGAGTCCCTCACCATGAGCTAGGGAAAAATACCTCCACAAACCCAAAGGCCAGATGACATTTGGATTCCTTTGGATTTTGGATTTTGTTAGAAATACTCATCAATACACAACTTAACCAGAGTATTTGGCATTGTTTTTTATTAAGGAAATACTATTTAAAGCTTGATTTAGAGCTTCTTTTTGGATTAGGAAACCTTTTACCTAAATTGTCCACTTTATTTCTCTCTCTATAGTCAGTACTGGGTGGTGCATAACCATCCCTAAGTCTGCAAAGCTAAAGACCATTTGGCTTACTCCCCAATCAGAAATTCTCTTTTGCACACTTCTTTGGGGGGTAAATGTATAGGAAATGCCTTCTTAATTAATGCAAAGCTTTGGCAATTTGGAGAATAACACAGGGGACTGCTATCTGTCATTTTATCATAGGAACTTTCACACTCACACAGCAACACGTATTTCAGTTGCCTCTTCTGTTCACAACTCTTTAAAAAAAATCAAAAATGGGAAAAAATTTAAAGAAGGCCCATTGCATTAATTAAGAAAGAATTTAATCCAGCGACTACCTAGCATGTGGCTTAATAATACATTTTTGTCAATTAAGTGATTTTCTAAAAAAGTGAGAGATTCCAAATTTATTGAGCCGGAGGAATTTAAAATGACCTTGAAGTTTCGCCCCTTGTTTTGTAGCCCCCTTTTTGTTAATTGCTGTATCATTATAGAAAGATAAACTGGAATAGCTGTCCCTGGCCTACTCGCAAGGGTTGGCAAACTTCCCTGAAGAGTCAAATAGTAAATATTTTTGCCTTTGCAAGCTACAAGGTCTTTGTTGCAACTACTCAACTCTGGTGCTGCTAATTGCAGCCACCGACAGGCCATGAAGACCCATAGGTACAGCTGTCTTTCTACAAAATTCCATTTACAGAAACATGAGCTGGGCTGGCTCTGGCCTCTGGTCTGAAGTTTGCTGCTGGTGACCTTCCTTCCTACCGCTTCTTCCCACTGATTCTAATGTCCAAATGACCATATCCCCCCAAACATGCAGGTCCTTTCAGGATTCTGTTCTTCTATTACACCTGATGTGCCAGATGACTATGGATCACCAAGATAAGAAACAGTGGCTCTGTGCCTGTAGCTCAGACGGTAGGGCGCCAGCCACACACAGAGGCTGTTGGATTTGAACCTGACCCGGGCCTACTAAATAACAATCACACTACAACTGGCCTGTAGTTCCAGCTACTTGGGAGGCTGAGGTAAGAGAATCGTTTACGCCCATGAGTTGGAGGTTGTTGTGAGCTGTGATGCCACAGCACTCCACCCAGGGGAACATAGTGAGACCCTGTCTCAAAAAAAAAAAAAAAAGAAAAATGAGAAACAGTGTCACTCTCAGGTTAAGTCTCTGACCATTTGGCACAAGTGGCCTTCAGAGTGAAAATCTCAGGAAATTGCCTCGTGCAGCTGGGCCTCAGGCCTCATTTCTACCAGCTTCCTTTTTAATCACCTTTGTTTACCTCTAGGAAAAGCACAAAACCACCCTCCTCAAATCCTGAACTATGAAACTCGCTAAACAGCCCTGCTAATTCCGTGGATCAGTATTCTCTGGGGAAGCCCAAGCCTGTTTAAGTAGTAAACATCTTTCTCTGCATCATTCATCTACTAGTTTCCTTTTTGAAAGGCCCTACAAGTTGCCTTTCACATGTGAGACAGGTCCCCCATATCTACCTGGCAGGTACCACATACCAGCAGCCAGCATACTGCACCTGCGGGTGGGGATGGAAGTTCAGGGCTATTGTCCATTTTAATATCAACTTGAACTACTCCTTGTAGCCAATTTGAAATGATTTGACTGTGCCTCTGCTGACAGATGGCATGGAGATGTCCATGCTCTCAAACAGGGATGTATTGAAGAGCATCAACTTCCATTCTTTGGGGTTGTGATGGAACATTCTGGCTGCGTCAGAAAGCCTTCAACATCCCACCTCTTCCAGGGAAGATAAGGGGTGGCTGAAGGGAGGACCCTCCCCACCGGGACTGGGCCTCTGTGCAGCAGTGACAGCTACACAAGGAGGGCATTTACTCCCGTATTTACCTTTCTGTATAATTGGAAGGTGTCTGGAAAACCACAAGAGCTTAGACACCTTGTCTCACGAGGTGCACAGCCTGCTTTTCAAGTTTTAAAACTTGTCCCTTGGTAAAACCAACAGATGTTTTATATAGACTGAACAGCAAAGAAAAAAAAAGCCACGTCATGTGAAATAGGTTTGCAGCCCCAGTCTGGCTTCCCTGGGAGGGTGAGTGATGGTCCATGAAGGACAAGGAGCTATAAATTAAATGCTGCGTCTTGTAATTCTCCAGACATGCCCAGACCAGGACTCCAGCCTACTCTAGTCACTGAATTAAACTAAATTTTCTCAGCACAAAATACTGTATTTGATTTGCCATTATTTTAACCCAGGTTTTAGGCACGTTTTAACACTGTCAAATACATGTAAGCATATTAAAAAAGAAGAAAGATTAGTTTGTTTCTCCAAATCCTATGTAGAACAAAATTGTCACACATTTTCTTGGTAAGTTAAATAAGTACATATTTTTGAGAGCCTAATATTAGTTTTATATTTGAACTACATACTTCTTTTTTTGACAAGTGTCACATATACTCTGACCAGTTTGTGTGATTATTCGAGTCAATGGGTTTGCTGAGACTTACCAGTAAGAATCTACAGTGCGTCTTCACATATCGGCTGCAGCCACCCAACAAGATTGGAAATGTCACATCTTATGGGCAGAATCTTGCTCTACATCACACATAGTGAGCACACTCATAATTAATTGTGACCTTAATTGATTTGTTGGTTCCCCCCCACCCCCCCAGGCCAGGGGATAATACACAGGCTATGCTAAATGTCTCTCTCTCTCTCTCTTTTTTTTTTGGTCCAGGGTATTGTTAATGCACTTACATAACAATTTTCTAATTACAATGCATCTCCACTTAGGTCTGAAAATGCCCTTACTTATGGGTTAAAATCCTGTCCTTGGTTAGGCAGAATCTGATTTCCTCTTACACGTTTGATGCAGATGGATTCCACGAGCCCCCTCGCACCTGTTTGTCTTTCTTCCCGGACAGGGACAATCTCAAACAAAACATTAGACCCACTCAGTAGGTTTCTTTCTTTCTCCTCCCTTGTTCATCAATATTTCATCTCTGAGACCCAGCTGACAGAAGCCTTGGTCCAGCAATGGTGTAATTTTGATTAAATGCATCTTCCGAGTTTGACTCACTTCAAAGCCTGGCTGTAATATCAGGAAACCGTGAGGATAATGCGACGTAGCTCGTGTTGAAAAATGATTTCAGACCAACTCTGAGATGAGGAATGCCTCCGGGTGTGAGATTCATTTGTCATTGACTAATGGGTTTGTGAATTTTTGTTCTCTTCCATTTTTAAAAATAACTTTAAAAAATGTGTATATAGTTGGGGGTGGGAAGAGGGATGGCAACTAAATGAGAAGTGAACCCTAATTCCTACCGTGGTCTCTCCCCACTGCCTTATTCCCATCTGTTCTTCCTCTGGCTGGGACGTGAGGTCTCACCATCTTCCTGCATAATAGGCCCGCATTTCACACCAAGTCGCTGCCTGGCAGGTGGCAATGAGGTCATGTTTGAAGAGTGGGCAAGGTGACCAAACTTGCAAATAAAGTGATGAAGGGCTCAGTTGTGACTTGTGCTCTAAAGAGATGCAGTGGTTTGAAACAGGAACCCCACAGAGGCTGCAGTGATTTTGCTGTTATTAAGGCACACATCCTACAGTACCACTGGGGCTGCCGCCGCCTGATTTGTGCCTCCTTTTCTTGGAGCAAATCTTCTCCTTGCTTTTATTAATATATAGCTCTGAACGTGGCATCAGCGAGTGAGCACATGTCTGCGTACATCATGTGTCCCCGAGCTCAGGCTCAGGCAGTATTCAGGAGGCTCCAGATGCAGCTAATGCGTGGTGGGGGCCAGACAGACAGGGAGGGAGGGAAGAGCAGAAGTGGCTGAGAGTGGGGGTGTCAGGACAGAGGTTTCTGTGGATGGGAACATCTGAAGTGAGAATACATTTGGCCGTAAAGGCGATCTGGGGAAAAAAGAGTCCTGTAAGATCAGAAGCAGGGCCCAGGGGAGTCCCTTTGTCAGCCTCCCCCTGCCTCCTCTCCCTCCCTTCTCCTTGTCCCAGCCCCGGCACATACCCCACAAGCCCCTCCCGGGGATGATCCATTTACCTGGGGAGACAGGAGGGAGTGTGTGTGTCACAGGGTGCTCACCAATTTTGTCAAAGAAGTGTTGAATTCGAGTTTTTTGGAGTAAGGGTAATAGGGAAAAGGTGTTAGACGGTAAACAGATGCTCTGGTGGACAGGCCGTCATCAGTCCCCCAACTCACACCCTCTGTGCGGAGGAGACAGAATGAAACTGACAAATCTGGTGGAGGGGAGAGACAGGAAGAAGTGTGTGTAACAGCAGGCATCTACGGCAGCTGCCGCTAGAGAGGAAGCTGAGAAGGATGCTGACTACTCCTCATCCCAGATATGCACTAACTACCACTAATCCCCTTTCAGATACGCACTAACTACCCCTCATCCCAAATACGCACTAACTACTCCTCATCCCAGACACGCACTAACTACTCCTCATCCCAGATATGCAGTAACTACCACTAATCCACTTTCAGATATACACTAATTACCCCTCATCCCAGATACGCACTAACTACCCGTCATCCCAGACATGCACTAACTACCCCTCATCCCAAATATGCAGTAACTACCCCTCATCCCAAACATGCACTAACTACCCCTCATCCCAGATATGCACTAACTACCCCTCATCCCAGACGTGTACTAACTACCCCTCATCCCAGATAAGCACTAACTACCCCTCATCCCAGACACGCTCTAACTACCCCTCATCCCAGACGTGTACTAACTACCCCTCATCCCAGACATGCACTAACTACCCCTCATCCCAGACATGTACTAACTACCCCTCATCCCAGACATGCACTAACTACCCCTCATCCCAAACATGCACTAACTACCCCTCATCCCAGACACGAACTAACTACCCCTCATCCCAGACATGCACTAACTACCCCTCATCCCAGACGTGCACTAACTACCCCTCATCCCAGATACGCACTAACTACCCCTCATCCTAGAGACACACTAACTACCCCTCATTCCAGTCATGCACTAACTACCCCTCATCCCAGACGTGCACTAACTACCCGTCATCCCAGACAGGCACTGACTACCCCTCATCCCAGATATGCACTAACTACCCCTCATCCCAGACATGCATGAAAGATTCTAGAATCTGCATGATTGACATGTGATATGTGACTGGAACTACATCTTGGACTTGCATGGCTGAGCCTTTTGATGGGACTAAACAGTGGAAGGTACAGATTAATCCAGATGAGAAATCCTTCCAGTAGGTGGGGGTCTGCACTGTGTACCAGGGAAGGGTAGTTCCACAAGCAGATGGGCGTCTCTCACCCATAGGAAGTGGCCAAGAAGAGGCCTTGCCACCCACTCCTGACACCAAATATTGGATGTTCCATGTCCTGGGAGTACAGAGGCCTTGCGTCTTGGACATCAGACTCATGTTCCTGAATCCCCTGACAATGGGGGCAGATTTCAGATTCCATAACTTCAGATATACGCTGCAAAGCGAAAAAAACCAAGATGCATGTATTTCACATTATTCTGTGGCAAGAAAAAAGTTATAATAAGGTTAATTAAGCAGGTGACTTCAACAGGAGGAAAGAGAGGTAGGCTTAATAAGAGGAACAGCCTCATGTCACACATGCCACCATACAGCCCTATTGATCAGGAACTCCACTCACACAGGGAAGCCTGCTGAGCATGGGACAGACCCACCTGTAGACCTGTGTGCCTGTAGGGTGCTCCTTGCTCCTGCTCACAGATGAGGTGGGAAATAAAAATTGAGGGAAGAGTTACCTGCATCTGACTATAAAACTAACCCTCAGTATTTTGATTAGTGGATTGGATTTGTGTCTCACAGATAATGAGGCTGCCTGGTCGTCAGCCACCAGCTCTGTTTATTTTCTTGTTCAAAATTGTTATCAGTGACTGAGTTGACAATGCTGTGTTTTCGGTTTATTTCTAGAAACGAAAATGTACATTTTCTAGTTTCTTTAATGCTTGTCATTGTCTTATTATAAAACCCACATTGCCTCACCCCTGCTCCCTCCAATTTTCCATTTCTTTGCTTTCCCCGACTGCAGGGTGTTTGGTGTCAGTTCCGGGGCACAGCTGCAGTGATCTGCTCACCTGGGCACCTGCCAGGCCTCACACCTTCTGCTTCCAGGGCGCACACTCTGCTCTGTGTACCCTCAGCGCAATATTGAACTGGCATTTCTTGGTCCTTTGACACAATGGTGGAAAGTCACCCTTTCCTATCCCCCAGCTATGACATAATGGAGTTCTGTCCCAACAAAATAAATGCTCTTGTAGGAAGAACATTCAGCTTCATTCAAAACCTGAGGCCCCTGGTGAGATGGACGGGACTACAGGACCTGTGCAGATGGAGGCTGCTGGGGTGGAGCCACTCCCTGCTCGCAGCTTTCCTGCCCTGGATGGACCCCCATTTCTCCTTCCTGGTGTCCCTCTGCTGTGAAGTGTGACCATATGCCCCAGGCTGTCCTCTTTGGCACCCCACGCTCAGCTGGATCTCCCTTCATTTCTCAGCAGCTTTTCTTAATGATTGTGTAACGGATTTTGATTCTTCCTTGAGAGCATCTTTTGCCAGGACTAACTAAAAGTCTTTGGAATCTAGCTTCTCATGTGGGTAGACAAGAGAGGGTCTTTCTGCCTCTCCTATCTGTAAACTACAGTTAGTAGCTCTGCTATCATTTGAGAAAGCAACCATCCAGTATCCAGGCCACCTTTTCATTCCCCAATTAATTTTTAATGGACAGCTTTATCACATGCAAGTTGACACACATGGGCACACATGCACATGCACACACACATGTACACATACACACATACATGTGCCCACATGCACACATGCACATGCACACATGTGCACACACAAACATGCACACATGCACACACATGTGCACACACACATGTACATAGATGCACACACATGCATGCACAGACATGTGCATACATGTGCAGACATATATGTACACACATGCACACACGTACACACTCACACACACGCACACATGTGTATACACACATGTACACAGATGCACACCCCCATGCATACATGCACACGCGTGTGCACACATATATGTACACACATGCACACACACATGTGCACACATGCCCCTCTTTAGGAAGATCCATCTGTCTAGATGACAAGGAGCAACAGAATGTGTTTGTTAAATACACATTTTTTTGAGGGCTAGAATGTTAGTATATTTCTAATTTAGTGTTTTTCACTTTATTGAGGAATAACTGGCAAATAAATATTGAATATATCTAAGGTGTATAAAGTGATGCTTTGATACATGTGTACATTATACAATGATTTCCATAATCAAGTTGATTAATAAACCTATATACTTAAAATCCACTATTTTTAGCAAGTTTTAAGTATACTTCATTACTAAGTACAATCTTATTATAAAGTTGTTCATTTCATAACTGAAAGTTGTATCCTTTAGGCAATATCTCCCCATCCCCACCCCCATCTCCTAGGAAGCACCTTTCTACTGTCTTTTTCTCTGAATTTAACCTTTGGGATTCCACTTTTGATTCCATCAGACAGTGTTTGTGCTTCTGTGCCTGGCTGATTTCACTGAGGACAACGTCCTCCAGGTTAACGCGTGTTGTTGAAGTGGCTGATTGTATATGTGCTCGAGTGTACACACGTGTATGACGATGTCTTCACCCTTTCATCTGACACATCCTGCTGCTGTGAGTGAGGGGGCGCAGAACTCAACTCAAGAGAGTGGTTTCATTGCCTTTAAATGTATGCTCAGAAGTGGGGTTTGTGTATCATATGGCTATTTCTATTTTTAATTATTTTTAGAGAAACTACAAATTGTTTTTCATAGTGGCTGTAGCAATTTACATTCAGGGTTATCTTTTCTGTCTGTCCTCAGCAGCTCAGTATCTTGACTTCCAGGTAATAACCAGGCTCATTTTGTGAGCCGAGATCTGACTGTGGTTTTGATTTGAATTGCTCTGATGGTCAGTGATGTCCAAGACTTCTTCATGTATCTGTCGGTCATAGGTATAACCTCCTTGGAAAAATGTCTATTCAAGTTCTCTGCCTATCATTCCATGAGGTTATTTTGGTTTTTGCCTATTAAATTTCCTGAGTTGCTTGTGTGTTTTGGCAGTGACCCTCTCACAGGACGCACCTCTCACAGGTGTGTCCTCCCATCTCACAGTTGCCTCTTCATTTTGCTGGCAGCGTCTTTGCTGCACAGAGACGCCTCAGTTTCATGGATTGCTGTTTGTTTTGGCTTTGTTGCTTTGTTGCCTGTACCTTTGGTGTAATATCCAAAATAATTATCAGCAAGACCGACATCCTTGAGCTTTCTCCCTATTTTTTCCTGGGAGTTTCTATAGTTTAGAGTGTTACATTTAAATCCTCCATCTATTTGGAGTTGATTTTTTGTGTATGCTGTGAGATAAGGATCCCACTTAACATTGTTGTGGGTGGTTATCCAGTTTCCCAGTACCGTTTATTGAACAAACTTCCCCCCAGGAAGAGACTAGTCAGTACTGTGTGTGGTTGGCACATTGGTCAAGGGCCAGCCAAGCATGCACATCTGAGTTTATTTCTGGGTTTTCCATGATGTTGGTAACTTCCCATGTCAACCTCTTGCCAGTTACATATTTTCAAGTAAGTTATTTAACATTTCTCTGCCTTAGTTTTACCATCTGCAAAATGGACATATCATAGAGCATTTTTTTTCTTTTTTTTTTAAAGACAGAGTCTCACTTGGTCACCCTTGGTAGAGTACCGTTGCATCACAGCTCACAGCAACCTCAAACTTTTGGGTGAAAGCCATTCTCTTGCCTCAGCCTCCCAAGTAGCTGGGACTACAGGCACCTGCCACAACGCCCGGCTACTTTTGTTGTTGCAGTTGTCATTGTTGTTTAGCAGGCCCGGGGCCAGGTTTGACCTGCCAGCCTGGGTGTATGTGGCCTCTCTAACCATATTTCTAATTACCTTGTTGTAGAGTTTAAGTTAACATCTTGTGTGTGGAAACAATCACTAGAACATAATAAGCAGTTAATTTTTATTAACTTTTAGTATTACTAGCTCCTCCTCAGCATGGCAGTTAAAAGAGAAAAATCTGGAAATAAGTAAGGGTGTAAATACTGCAGCTAATCTAAATTAAGCGTCTATTCTGTCTCAGGCACTGTGCTAAGCACCTCACGTGCTTTACGCTATCTAAATTTAAATCCTACCTCTGTCATTTATTATCATGTAACATTAAGAAAACTATGTACATTCTAAGAGAATTTTTTTATCTACAAAGTGGGCACCAAATATGCTATTTATATAATTTGCACAATTTAAGTGAGATCACATCGTTAAGTATGTTAAGGCAAAAGTATTTACTAAATGGTGGTTGATGTTTTATTTACCATTGTTTTAACAGTATCATTAGTACTACTATTGACTGCAATTTATTTTCTTAAGAGTAAAAAAGAGATACTAATCCACAAGCACACACAAGCTGAAATACTAACACATATGTGCGTATTCTTTTAATGCTATATAGGGTTGGGATAATATTTGTTTTATTTATTTATTTATTTATTTATTTTTTATTTTTTATTGTGGCAAGCACATTTGGTTAGCCTGTCCATGAAACAAGAGCAAAATTGAGAGAACCTAGATTTTCTTCCAAAGGAACACCAATATTTCAGTATTCAGGATGGTTTTAGTATTTACTCACCTTGTATATTCCTACAATTTTTCAATTAGATAGCTGGAGAAATTACATTTAAGTACAGATGGTTTATATCAATAGTAGGAAAGGATTTATAAAAGGGAAATAATACTGTCTTGCAAAACTTGCTGGTCCTAGATGATTTAAAATCGCCTATCCAATCATCAGAGAAAAATGAGGATATGAGGTCATATGTATGTTAATCAGCTCGACTTAGCCATTACTCTCAGAGGATGCACAGGACAGAACATCCTGCCGTACACCATTAATACATAAAATTCATATTTGTCAACTCAGACATACACTTAAAAAAGTGCCTTTCTATTTAGGCAGCTGTAGCCAGTTGAGTGTTTCCAAAGCTCTCTGACCTTCCCAGCTCTCCAGAGCCTTAGACTATAAAAGACTACATTTTAAGAGTAGCCCCTGGTTCTTTTGTTGTTGTTATTTATTTATTTATTTCTTCCAGGAACAATACAAGGGTCTCCAATTAGTTGCAGGTGCAAATATTATGCATGCAATTAATTGTGTTCCGATGGTTAATTATGGGCAGAATTGACTAATTTGGGGTGCAATTAACTACTTGCCACTTATTCTGAGAATGCCCATAGACAATTGTGTCTGCAATTAATTTACAAGAGTCATTACAGTGAAAACCTTGTACTATAAATCCAAGAATAGAGTGGGAGAATTTTTTAGAAGCAGGATTTTGCTCAGGGTTAATTGCATTGACTCTTCCCTTTGGCTTCCCTATGCAGGGTGACTGTAAATGGGGTATCTGTGCATTGCCTCCGTGATCTGTGCAGACTTGCTGAGGAGGAGAGTGCTGCAAGGACCAGAGAGCCTGGTGCGCACTCACGAGAGCTGGCTGCAGGGCCCGTGTGTTGCCACCGGTCTTGGGAGGTCTGGCTCTTGCTTATTGGTCTTGTCTATTTATTGTTTTCTGTACATTTTCTGACACAGTAATAAAACAGCATTTGCAGAAATGTGAACCCTTCAGCCTTTCTTTCTTGTTGAGTTCATTGTCTTTATCATATGATCAACTCTTAAAATAGTCTTGTTTATACCTTTATTGGCAATGATAAACAATCAGATTCTATAAGCAATTACAGTACCATTTTAATATTTATTAAGATCTTTCTTTAGGCCAATCACTGAGATGCTGTGATTATTTTATTTAATCGTCAAAACCATCCTGTGTTTGACACTCTTATCATTCCCATTTTGCTTATAAACTCAGAAATGTTGGTAAGTTGCCAGTAAATTGTGGAGCTGAGATTAAACCATATCTGTGGAACCTTGAGTCCTGGATCTTTGGAGCTATGCTAGACAGGGAATTTCAGTCCTGGAAGGGCACTGAGATCTCATTTTCTCCAACTTCTTCATTGGACAGATGGGAGAACAGTGGCACACATAGCTGGTTGAGGACAAGCCAAGTTTAGAAAACAGATTTTCTGCTGCCCAGTCCAATGTTCTGACTCCAATGCAATCCCACAGGGAAGTTCTGCAAAGTTGGTGCTGTACATTACCTGTTTATTCTAAATAAAGGACAGTTTTCCCATGAAGCCTGAAATGTTTAAAAGTCTCTGTGTAGGCCATTGATTGAGAATGACATTCCATTGAAAATTCCTCTGAGGGACCCGGGTGGAGGTCCAGCAGGGAAGGGTTAAAGCTGCAGTGATCTGGCAGGCTGGATCAAATGTTCTTCAGAGGCCATTCTTCACTTCTTGTTTCTTTAGCACCAGGGCAGGCTGAGTAATCAAAGGTGACAAGCTTTCTCCTCTGGTCCTACTACTGGACAGGGCAGCCCACAGGCACATTGATCCATAGTGGCAGCTGCTGCTGGCCTCCCATGCAGACCGTGAGCCACACGGGGCTGCATCGTGTTGTTGGAAGGAAGGAAGAAATGTGCCACCATAAGAGAATTAAGACAAAAAGTGCTCCCTTCAGAGATAACTGAAACAGGATCTGCACCTCTCACCACTCACAAAAATTAACTCATGATGGATAAAAGACTTAAATCTAAAGCAGGAACTATGCCTGGAAGAAAATGTTGGAAAAACTCTTGTAGATACTGGCCTGGGCAAAGAATTCATGAATTGACCCTAAAGGCAATCACAGCAACAACAAAAATAAATAGATGGTACCTCATCAAGTTAAAAAGCTTCTGCACAGCCAAGGACACAATGAACACAGCAAGTAGACAATGGACAGAAGGAGAGAGAAATCCACAGACTTCTGATAAAGGGCTGATAGCCACAATCTACAAAGAACTCAAGCAATTGAGCAAGAAACAGCCAAACAACCGTGTTAAAAAGTGAGGAGAAGGTATGAACAGAAACGTTTCAAAAGAAAATATGCTAATAGCCAAGAAACTCATGAAAAAATGCTCAGCGTCTCTAGTCGTTAGGGAAATGTAAACCAAAACCACAGTGAGATATCTCCTAACTCCAATGAAAATAGCTTATATCAAAAAGTCCCAAAATAACAGATGCTGGTGTGTATGTGGAGAGAAATGAACTCTTACATCCTGTTGGTGGGACTTCAAACTAGTGTAACCTTTATGGAAATTCAGCAGAGAACTTAAAGTAGACCTATCATTTGATCCAGCAATCCCACTACTGGTATATATCCAAGGGAAAAAAACACATTTTATGAAAAGGAAACCTGCACTCAAATGTTTACGGCAGAACAATTCACAATGTTAAAGTTGTGAGAATGACCCAAGTGCTCACCAATACATGAATAGATTAATAAAAAGTGGTCTATGCATATTATGGAGCACTACTTAGTCATAAAAAGGAAAACTAGTATCTTTTTGGACAACCTGGAGGGAATAGGAAGCCATTCTTCTAAGTGAAACGTCACAAGAGTGGAGAACCAAGCACATGTACTCAATATCGAGTTTGAAAGTCAATCAACACTCAAGTGCACATATGGATGTAATTTTTAATGAAAATTGGGGGAAAGGAGGAGGAGGGGATGGATAAACATATGCCTATTCAGGGCAGTGCACACCACCTGGGCAAAGGGCACATTTACATGCATAACATTGACTCAACCTACACAAAAACAAAGTATGTAAACAAAAATGTGTATCCCCTAACATTCTGAAATTAAAAAAAAAATGCTGTTTGCTGCTAGAAACCCATAGATTAAATTACCTGGAATCTTGTGCAAATGAGGTTTAAGGTTCAACTCGCCAACCGATATTCAAGTCTGGCAGAGGCAGAGTGAGCTCTTTTGATGGTGGTCAGCAGACTAGGGCTTTGGTTTGCTCCCTCTGCTGAGGTGTAGAGAGAGAGGCTGGAGGCATTTGGCCATGGGCATGCAGTGAATGAAGTGCTGCATCTTAAAGGTCCATCTTTTTCGGATTCTCTAGGATTCTAAGCTACTTTTTGGAAAAAAGTCAAAAACAAAAATAAAGCAGAGAGAATTTACCAAAATGTAAGCACTTGCCATGTGTCAGGCCCTCTGAACATGTTACTGTCTTCAAACCTTGCATAAGAAATGCCCTCATCATTTAAATAAGAGGTGGATGGATTTAGGAGGGACTACCTGACAATCAACCACAATCACACAGCCCGTGCGGGAAGAGCTGGAAGGGAGAGGGTACGAAGTTGCGGGTAGTGAAGATCAAGGCTGTTCACTTCCATGTGTGATTTGTCACCTTGGAGACATCCTACAGGAAGGCCCGTTCTCACAATTTTGGATACAATCTAAGCCTTCTTTTTTCCACGTAACTATAATTTCATTTTACTCCCAAACAAGTGCAGCATGGGGAAGCATCTTGCACTTATATCAGATATTGCTTGATCACTCAGTGAACACTCAGGGGTGATAATCAATGATCACAGAGGAGATTCTCAGATTCTCAGCGGACTCCTCAGTGGACACCTTGGGCCTTGACGTTCCCTTGGATAGACTCACGATGATCCAACAAGATGATCTGCCAAGAAACAGTGACTTGCTCAAATTCAGGGAGGTGCCTTGCAGGTTTTATCAATGCTCCATGTTGATATCTGGTTTCTTGATAGCCTAGGATCTTGGCCACACCTTTGAAATTCTGATCTCTGATTTTCTTTTCAACTGGCCATCATGGTAATCCATACTATGTTTTTCACCATTTCCCAGTCTCAATACAATGGGGATCTGACAATGGCCTCTGGCTTTGAACTGAGACCCCTTCCCCTGAATTAACTTCTCTGCCGAGTCTTCTATACCACGGTGTGGCAAATGCCATGTTTGTCTTGACCAAAATATGAATTCTGTGGTATGCAGTTACACTATGATTAACATTAGTCACTCCTTGTTCTGAAAGATATAGAAGGTGCCAGAAAACAAAGAAAATGGCTTTTAGAAAGTAACAAGAAAAAAAAAATTATTCCCGGAAAGAGAGACTTGTCAAGGCAATTTCATTAGAAACCAAGTTACATCCAATTTTGAGGGAGTGGATAGATGTCTTCCAGTACTTCCCATTGTCATATTGTACATGACACAGAGATAAGAGTGACTGCTTCAGTTTCATTTATATTAAAAGAAAGCTAACCCAATGAGTATAATCAAGGATAATTAGTTTACCTATATTCTGGGTTTTCAGAGCAATTAATAAAACTGAACGTTAAAAGCTACTTGTTAAGAAAATTAAAGATCAAAGAATATACTTCCTATATTGAATGTCACCCCTACGTAAACCAACCTACACAAATCACTTTCTCGTTTGATATATAGCATGTGTGTAATTGGAACACTCACAGCAGCACTGACTTAGGCAGTTCATGAGTTGCCTGGATTCCTAACCACAACATAAAGTTCCAGCCCTAATTCCCACAGAACTGGAGACATAGCAGCCCCACCCAAAGATGGTGGGATTGGGACAGACCTGGATTTGAGGCTAAACTCACTTCCCTGGGCCAGTGAGCTTGCACACTCACATCAGCTCTGTGGCCAGATTCCGGCTCCACACCTGATTTAATGTACCCCACATCAGGGCAGGAAGAGTTCTCTGATACTGTAATCCGGACTAGTCAACAAATTGCCTCTCACATTGCTTAAGCTTAGCTAATGCTATTTGTTATTGCAATCTTAATGTATTCACTGCTGTAGCTCAAACATAACTAACAGATCATTTGTGAGATCTTTTTAGATATCAGTTACAGTCACAACAGCTTTTTAAGAACTTGTGTTTGTAACACCGTGGATATGTGTGTCTCTGTGCATGCAGTTCTGGGGAACAGGGGGGAAAGAAACTTCTCTTACCGGAGCTTTAGTTTTATTTGTAAAGTGGGTTGTTCCCTCAGCCTCTCTTAACGAGGAAAACAAGCTCTCCGGAAAAGAGGTCCTGACAATATCCAGGGGTCCTCAAACTTTTTAAACAGGGGGCCAGTTCACTGAACCTCAGACCATTGGAGGGCCGGACTGTGGGCCCTGGGATGAGTCAGCTGCTAAGCAGGACAGGCAGCAGCAGCAAAAACACCTGGAGGGCCAGATAAATGTCCTAGGCAGGCTGCATGTGGCCCGCAGGCCGTAGTTTGAGGACGCCTGGTAGGTCAACTGTGCCCAAGAGGGATATCCCTTAAAGAACTTTCCAGGAATATTTATACCTCTGCAAATTCATGTACCTTGGAACCCCAGGATGACTTTCCAGAGAAGCTCATTGTCCAACCCTAAGCCCCAGGGTCAGCAATAATGGCCAGGCTGTACCTGCAACTCTTTTCACCATTCCTTGTGTTCCTAACCACTCGGAACATTTTACTATGTATTTCCTGAATTGCTCTCACAACATTCTTGTAAGAAAAATAAAGCACACGGAAGTATCTCACTGAGCAGATGAGCACAGTGAGGCCTGAGGACTCAGAGTTCGTGCTACCATGTTTCCCCCCAAATAAGACACTGTCTTATATTTATTTTTTCTCACGAAGACACACTAGGGCTTATTTTCAGGGGATGTCTTATTTTTATTAAGTATAATACAACAATCTACATTTTTTCAAATATAGTTAAGTCATCTTCTGGAACCTGACAAGGGGAGCTGACCTTGTTGGTCGAGCTGATGCTAGGGATATGTGAACTCCTTTCCCCTAGCCGTTCACACATGCACAATGGGATGCCTGCGCCCCTGGTTACCACACGTGCACCCATGGAAGTGTGAATGGCTCGGAGAAAGGAGCTGTGGCCGATAAAAGTTACTCTAGTCTTCCTTACTGCTCTGTGCCAAAATGCGTGGCATGGCTATGCAGCATATCTGGCCCATCACTAGGTCTTATTTTTGGGGTTGGGCTTATGTTTAACAAATGCATAGAAATCCTGCTAGGACATATTTTTGGGGTAGGTCTTATTTTTGGGGAAACATGATACTGAGCGCAGGGGATAAACTCCTCACCTACAGCCTGGCAATTCAGCAGCAGTTGCCGTATCAATCGCATTAACTGCTTTCATCATAGTTATATAGGCCTCTCAGGGATTTTTTTTAATAGGTAACAAAAATTCCACAAAATGTGGGGACCTATTTGCATCCCTGGTTTCTGGGAGTTCCACTGGGTCTCCAAGTTTCCACTGATCCATTGATCCAGGTATCAAATGAGTGGTCCTTTATTCAGAGACATCAGAGGCCTAGAGGAAGGGTTAAGGCATTGGAACTGCCTGCCCAACAATGGTATGGAAAACTAGAATTCTCCAGAAAGGAGCAAAGGCTTTCCCTGGAATCACTCCAGAGGGAGAGTGTGGCACATTTGATTTGGGCTATACACAAATATGCAGTCATGTGATACTCGCTGACTTCCAAATCAGACGCTGCGTGAGGCGGTGGGATGGAGCAGCAGAAGAGTGGGCTCTGGGAGGCTCCGCACCTTCATGGCCTTGTGCTTCAGTTACCTTCTCTCTTCTGTGAGCCCTGCTGCAAATTGCAGGTGACTTCTTTACAGGGTACTGAGAAGGACTGAATGAGATCCAGGATGTCAGCTACTCAGCTCCAGGCCCAACCTGCTGAGTCCACTGCAGACGTTACTCCTACCTGGATTCTGCAGGAGGAACTGCTCAAATCCATCAGCATAGGACTATTTTCGTAATGCCAATAAACGCTTTCTTTTACTGCAAGGAGTCAAACAAAAAAATAAGAAAATAAACCTTAATATGAAGCTTCCCTAAGCATACCAACCTTAATATATACCTAAGGAAAAAGTACCAAATAACATTTGTAACAACACAGAGATGAATTAAGAGATCAGAAATAAGGACCATATGGATGAGAATTTGCTTAAAATACACATGGGCTTAGGGGAGGAAAAAAAGAGAAAATTTCTGGCAAAAATTTGCCTTGGGATTGTGCCAAATTTGAAAACATTTAAATAAATAATTTGAGCTTAGGAAAAGTAAAGAAAGATTTCCCTCATTCTCCTACATAAGTGGAAGAAGTGAGGCCCATAGACCAGAAAGGTTCACTGTGAACATGCAGGCTTGCTGGCAAGACCTCGTCAAGGGACACTCCCTTCGGGGGTTGGCTTTAAAATTAAAGCCCTTAGCCGCTGATATTCCTGAGGGGTAGTGCACAGTACTCTAAGAATTGGATGCATCTTTGGCTTTATTTCATTCATCTTGAACTTCACCAGCAGTCAAACCAGTGAGGACAAAACATTGTACACAGGTGACACATATGGAAAACAGCCCACATTGCTTGATTTTTCAAAAAGGATCTTAGAGTGGTTCCTAGAATGTGGACTCGTGGCCACACCCTTCTTGTTCTTTTAATTTCTGCATCTTTGTTATGTCTGAATATAGGAAAATGCATTCTTTCCTTTCATTTGTTTTAACCAGCACCATGACATTGTTCAAATAAATATAATTCTCCAAAGCATTTGGCCCTGAGTTTGTGGATCTATTTCAAATAAACCATATACCATACATTAGTGCATCTTTCTATGTTTGAATGTGCGTAGACATCCAGATTAAAATCCATTTTCACCCATTCCTTTGCAGCACTTGTCAAGGCTTAAGAGAAGAAAATTGTATTCCCCCTCCCCAGGGAGGACTGCTCTTTCTTTTGTAGCCCCCAACTCACACTCTGAGATTCCTTCACAGCACACAGCCCTGAAGCCTCCAAGTTTGTACACTTGTTTCTGAAAACAGAGGAGATTCTCCCCTGTTGCCCTGCACTCTGCCCCTGGTCCATTTTCCTGCTCCTTGCTCTGAGGAGCTGGACTGAGCCCTGCCCAGAATGTGGCAGGCCCTGGGCTGAGTGCAGAGGTCACAGAGAAGGTGCGTATCTTGTCCCAGGAACAGGGCAACCAGTGGGGCCCTCAGAATGGTACAAATGACAAGAGCGACAGGACTCTACCCAGTACAGAGCTAAAGCTCCTCACCTGAGAACAAATGGAAACCAGAGTGATTGCAAACAAGAAAATTTTTACATTTCTCTGCTACTGACTTCCTTGAGCATCCTTCTTGGGAACATGTCCTGTCTCCTTTAGAAGGGCAAGTTCTTGCTCCCTGTGTAAGTTGTGATGTGCTCCTTTGGCAGCTCTGTCTCCCAAAGTCTCCCCGGTCTTTGAAGATTAACCCCATCACCTGGCCCTCGGGTCCTGCACCTGCTCCGGCCGAGGCTGTCTGCAGCCTTCCCGGGCTCAGCCAGGGGGGTTTTCCCCGTGCTCCCCAACACCGTGTGCGGTTCCAACTCCGAGGCTCTGCTCCCCGTTTTTTCTCACGGGAATGGTCTGCTTTCTCCTCTTCTTCTGTCTGAAGTCAGCCAGTTCTGGAGGTCCTGGGAACTATAACTGGGAATTCTACTTTCTGCTTCCAAAAACTGTGACTACCTGAGAGGAAGGTAATGGACCAGCATGGTGAGAAAGACCCGGGTTTAATCCTGGGACCCCCAACTTTTACCGATGACCTTGGTGAGCAGCTGGATCTCAGCAATTCTTCATTTCCCTCGTCTGCTAAATAGAATCGGCAATGCTCATTTCTGAGCGTTACTGTGTGTGAGGTCAAAGAAGACGCCAAGTGCAAAGTCTGCCACGTGCCAGGAGCTGCGGGAGCCCTTCCTGCTTCCTCTCTGTACTTAGTTATTTGTGTTGTTGTTGTTGCTTAAACCCACTCGGTGAGTACATCCCTGAGATACAAGGCTACTTTTCACTTCTTTTCTATCACAGTGGTCTTAAAATGATGATGAACAGTTCACTATTTTGCCACTACTTTTTCTTTTTTAGAAAATACTTAGAAAACACAAATTTGGTTAAGTTCACTTGTTGATTTTTTAACTTCTTAGAAGTGTCATTCTGCTATGTACTACATGTAAATGTTAAAATTTTGTTTCTTGGATTTCACAGAAAAATATGTTTTCAGAGGAGGGTGATTTAGACTGCTCAGGCTGCTATAATGAAATACCCCAGACTGGGTGACTTACACGATAGGAATTTGTTCCTCAAGTAACAGAGGTGGCTTGCAGACGGACACTTTCCTTGTGTGTCCTCACACAGACCTCTGCCAGCAGGTGTGCACAGGTGGGTGCTGGAATTGGGGAGAGCTTTCTGGGGTCGCCCTATTCTTTTGGATCAGGGCCCCACTTTTGTGACCACATTAAATTTAATTACTTCTCTAGAAGCCCCTTCTCCAAATGCAGTCACATTGGGGGTTAGAACCTCAACATATGAATTTAGGGAGGGGGACATAAATATTCAGTTATAACAGAGAGTGGTGGTCATCATCTGAGCTCACATGAGCTCTTAACTTGAGTGTGGGGAGGTTCAAGGAACACTTTCTTTACTTCTTGGGTTGATGGATAAAAAGAATAACCACAGGCTCTCCTTTTCACTTCCCATGCTCTCTCAGTATCATACTTTTTTTTTTTTTTTTAAGTAAACCTAAAAAAAAGGTGGTTTGGGCCGGTGCCTGTGGCTCAAAGGAGTAGGGTGCTGGCCCCATATGCTTGAGGTGGTGGGTTCAAACCCAGCACCGGCCAAAAAAATAAAAGGGCGGTTTTGACCAATAATAATGAGTTATCCGATACAAATGATGATTTGAAAATGCAGTCGATGTCATTGTGTTGAGCAGAATGCCATCTCCATGCCGCCACTCCCTAGAGTCTACAGAATACCTGTATTTTTATAACTTATTAATATCTTAAATTTAAAAAAGATGAAACCATAAGTCCTGAGAATAGATAAATGTATAATCAATTAAAAAGGAAATTGTTGATTCATGTGGCAAAGCTGTGCAAGTATTTACACCTGGGCAACATGTGACTTGTCTCACTGCTTCTGTCTGCGTCCCTGTCTCTCTCTCTCTCTCTCTCTGTCTCTCTCTCTCTCTTTGTCTCTCTTTCTCTCTGTCTCTCTCTCTCTCTCTGTCTCTTTTCCTACACACACACACACACACACACACACACATACACACAGTACATGTGGAAATATGTCAAAACAAGCAGATAGTCCTTTTTCTTAATTCACAACAGACTCATAAGCCCATCCAAACCAACTATCGTGCTCCACTCTCAGGTCAGAACACGCTACCCTCCAGAAATGTAAATACGCGTATAGGGCAGAAATTTCAGAAATACACAGTGTGCCCAGCGTTCTAGCTCCGCAGAGAGGCTTCCCACACAGCCCCCTCCCCACTTCCCATTCCCACTGTGTATAATCTTACCTTTAATACTTTCACTAGCGAATCTTTATAATTTAAGCTTACATATAGTACAGATTCCAGATTTCAAATGAATAACTCTTTCATTTAGTTAATAGCTGCAGCAGAACCATAAAACTCCAATAGTTTATGGCTTTCAGGACATAACCTGCAACCACAGACAATATAAATTATATCACGTTGCACTTTATGGACACAGGAAGCTCGTGAAAGGTCTCTCCACTGGTGGGGCATACAGGGAGTCAGGGATGGGACGTGGAATAAACTGTTTAGTTTTTCTTTTTTAACCTAGTGGCTGAAAAACTCCTTCATCCCACCAGCTAGTGAGCCATAATTCTGCTCCAAGGCATCCACCCACTCTGTTGACTGCCACCGTGACCACGCACACACACGCGCACACACACACACACACACACACACACACGATGCTATTCATGAGGAATTGAGGTGCGTGTTTTTGTTTATCTTCAACTTAGCTTGCTCCTTCCAACACAAATGGAAAATCACACCCCATTTCTATTGTAAGCATCAATAATTATTCTTCTGCATCATTGGAGAAGTGGGGTGTGCAGAGGGTACAGAACCTCCCTGCAGCGGGATCTCAACATGAGCCCGCCTGTGTCACTATATCATCTATTAAGAAGAGTCTGGATGATGATGGGATTCTTCTCCGTGATTCATTTGGCTTCTAAATTCTGCTCCATGTCTAGGCCTAAGGTTAGGCCTCTGAATGAAGAGCAGAGGGTGAAGCCTGATTCTGTAAAAAGACTGCCCAAATTAAAAAAAAATGAAGATAATAGAGCTTCAGAAACTGTTAAGGGCCAGAGGGAGAGAGGGGGACAGCCCAGCTTTTGAAATGAGGAAAGGCCACTGCTTCTTCACTGCACCTGCTGCCTGGGGAAGTGCTGTGTTATTGAAGAGGCCTGTGGTCCGATCTGCATATCAAACAGCTGATTTGTAGATGAGGTCATTCATTTTGCCTTCTGTATGTCTGCAGTGCTGGGAGGGGCGGTTGCCCAGCAGTCAGCCATGGAGTCCCTGCAGCCTCCCTGAGTCAGCAGCCCCCTCACCCACACTGAATTCTAAACCAGGATTGGCTTTCAGGAATAAATCTCTGAAATATCTGATGCATTGGTAAGTCCCAAGCAAGGGTAATATATGAGCAGTGGGGTTTCTCTTTGATGACTGGGGTTCATCAGCTTAGGTATTGGATAAGGAAACAGTAAGCTAGTTAGCACCTCTCATCCCCTCCTGGCTGTCGTCGCCAGATGGGTAATGCTTTAATGCACATACGTAGCATGGGCTTTAGTCATGCTTAGGAATAGCTTATTGTCTGTCACACGGTGAAAGGGGAAATTAAAAGATGGTGAAATCTCTTGAAATATATAAATATTTTAGAATCAGGTTTGGATAATTGATTCCACCTTGCAAAAGAAGTTTTGTTGTTCTAGAATTCTGCTAATCTGCTGGCTCTTCCTATCTCTATGAAATATGTGTATGTGCATATTTTTGTGTACACACACACACATACATTTCAACCACCAGCTTTTTCCAATAGAAACCTGCAAGGGAATAAAATAGCAAATTAAAGTTGCCAATGCCTCCATAATCCAGTCTTTATAATTCAGTCTCTATTCTCAAGAGAGAACAGAATCGTTTTACCTGGCCTGATTCTTTAAAATGTGTTTTTCTGTTTCTTTGAACAGTGGAAAAATTTCTAGAGCAAAAGTCTCTCCCCAAAATTAGGAATTAATAACCAGAGACAAAATTTAGTTCAGATGCATTTAAGATGAAGCCCATATGTCAGAGGTATGCTTCTTATTATAGACTCTTTCTTGGGGCAAACGTCTTTCTTTGTTATATTTCCCTGGTTCATTATACCTTTTCAAACTCCAACTGCTGCTCTGGCTGTAGAAAGAGCTTTTCAGATCTGGAGCACCCCGTCAAGGTTAAGGAAAAGTTGCCAGCATGGTTGTGAATAACCATGATAATCCAAGGATGGGAAGAGGGGCAGAGGAAGGCTAGCATTCATGATTCAAGCAGGAAAAATATTAAAACGTGTTTGTTTTTTCATAGGATACGGTAACTCCAGGATTCGTCTTAGGCATCTTCCTTGGATAACAAAAATCTGTAAGACAGAGAAAACTGATGCATAGGATTTGCACAAGTAGAAAATTATTTTGATTAAATGTGGTCCGAGAGAAGTATGACAGATACTTCTCTCATTACCTGGGGGGAAATTAAGGGCAACTAGGAGTAAAGCTTCCCACAGTAAAATGAACTAAATACAGTTTGTTAAGATTGGCAATTCTCTTGAATAATATTAGGGTCTGATTTTTTAATATCTTCCAACACTGACATAAAAGTATAAAAATAAAGACCTATGTTTGCATAACAGCTTAGAGTTTATAAGCTCTGTAAAGTGTTTCATTTCAAGTGAGCCTCCATGAAGAAACTGAGGCCCAGAGAAGCTGTGACTTACCGAAGGTGAAAAGTAAACAAAAAGCCAGGAAAGAGTCCGAGCCTCTCTCTCCGGGCTTGCTGCCCTAATGCGCCATCAACTTTCCCCACAACGTCAGACACAAATCTCTCTGAGAAGTATTAGACTGCCTGATTCATAATGTAATATGCATCTGGGTAATGATATATAAAAATGAGGGGATCTTGCTAATCGTTAGAACACAATGTACATTTTTTTCAAAGTGTCATTTTAAAAATTACAATACAAGGAGTGTGCTTAGAACAAGGAGCCTCTCTGTTTACAGCACACCCAACAGGACTCTGGGTCATTACAGTGAGGGGCACAAGACTTAGGGGCCTCCCTAGGAGCAAATTCCCTACACGTGAAGAGCAAGAAAAAAATTATATCATGTATGTGGTGGATGTATGTCTGATCAGTGTATGATTCTTTCAAATGTAATGCGTATTTTAAAAATTGCCTAATAAAATATTGGAAAATTAAAAAAAATATATCAATACACTGTACGAAAAAGTAAACACTGAGTTTCTTGAAACCAGTTCTGGAAATATAGTCACTGGCCACGTATGTCTTGAAAGTCAAGAGACCTTGTTTTTTTTCAGTAAGACTGGGAAAGAAAGAGCAAAGATGTCCTGGCCACTGTTAACTAAAGATGCATACTTGATCAAATAATAAAAACTTAGTAAGACAAGGTACCCCCAAAACACAGGAGGACTCAAATTGGAATCAAGAGATATCCTGGATCATTAACCCTTTTAGCCGACCAAAAGCTCTTTGAAATTGAGGCTCTTGGCCACTGATTAATGAGATGCGGGCAGCAGGACTGTGGGCTTTAAGATGATGCTCTGAAAATTTATTCAATTTATACAGCAGTGAAGAGGTTAACTTCAGTCATCTCCTAGGGAACCAGCAGGGAGAGTCTACATAAAAATGCCGGGGACATTACCGATCTGCTGTTTACTCAAGTAAATTTTGATTGCTACTGACAGTTCTTTTCTTTTGTTATTTAAGCCAATATTTTGTTACTCTCTCCAAGCTAATGCCAGGTAGCTTGTTACAAATGCAAGAATACTCCCTCCATGCTAGGAAGAATTTATTTAAAAAAAATTGCAAAAATGTTCTTCCAGTGTGCATATTTACAATGAACTAGATTTAAATCTTGCTCACGTGAAAATAACCACAAGGAAAATCATCTAAAGTGTGTCTGTCTTGTGAAAATAATTTATAAAGCTGCATCCACTTTCTTCTACACTAATGCAATGAGGTTAAATTTCTGCAAATTACCCATAACTTGATTTTAAGTTGTCAGATATTTTGTGATATATTTGCCAGTATTGTTGTTTCTTACATCCAAATCTTGATTGTTTTTTTTTTAATAAGCCAAAGTGGAACCATAAATACATCCCATTCATAGATACACACAAAAAAGCTTCATTCAAAGTTCCTGGGCTTTCTCCTTCTCTTTCAAAATTGCTTTCCTATGTGCTGTAGTGTTGACAAGCGGTAATAAGAAAACAAGTGCATCTGAGCTTAATGAGCGATTCATCTGCAGGCGGAGGCTTAAGGAGGGTGCAGATAAACCCACTGCAAGGCTGCTCAGGTTGGAGGGGAAAATCTGATTTATCATGCTGCATACTAAAGCCCCAGGCTCCATGGCCATAAACTGGCTGCAGCCCACATGACAGCCACTTTGCATTCTCCAGCTTTGAGACAGCCCCTCCAGACTGTGCTTCTGTTCTCTGCCCTGAGCTGCGTCAGTCAGCCAGGCTGATGAGATTTTGTTTGTTTCTTGACTATGTGATATTTGTCCCCAATATAGCTGATACTGACTTAAATACAAAACCAACCAACCAAACAAACAAAAGATAATTACGTTACTGATAAAGTGCAGGGCCTATGTAGGTGTGGATATGAAATCCAGTGAATCTGGTGTCATAAATAGATCCGCAGTTTCAGGACAGAAGAAGCCAGGCTGATTGGAGGAAACATCAGAGGTGAGTCCTTTGAGGAGCTTTCTGGAAAAATAGCCAGTGCTTAGGGCTTGCCCTAGTAGGCACAGAAGGCTGTTATGCTTTAAAAAAAAAAAAAAAAAAAAGAGCTTTGTTAAAGCCAAACCTTTAATTCCAAGAGTAGCTCCTAATTCACCCCTGGCAGCAGGCTGGGCTTCACATCTGCTGTGTTACAGCGTTTCTGAGATACCCCTTTGTTATTGTAGATAACAGTGGAAAATCAAAGGTTTGCTTTCTCCCCTCCCCCACCACGGGTAACCTTCCAGTATTTTGTTATCCTCGCTTGAGATTAGAAAAACCAACAACGTGCCTCTCAAATGTAATGAATAGACAACTCTAAAAAATGTGTGAGTTTTTTTTGTACCAAGTATATATTCTAGTAGTAAATCTGTGGTGTGTCCTACATCAATGGTGCATAGCCCTGTGCTTTTCTTAATAGGATTTACGCTTGTCGGCTCTCTGTGCACCCTGCCAGGGCAGATGAAGGGAGAGGCAGAGCCCGTGGTAACCATGGCCACTCCACTTCCGGCTGCTGGCAAATTTCTCCTAAGCATAAAACAGGCGATGCAGAGGAGAGTATGTCAGCTTATACATACACATGGCAGACTCCTATCTGGAAGGCAAAGGTATGAGATTGAGCTCAGATTTTCTGATTGTTTGGCCAGATCCTTCCATTAAGTTCTCCAACTGAAACATCTGCAGCCGGAAAACAAGAAAATCTTAATTCTTTCCAGACTCAAGCCCATTTCCAGTCAAATGTCACCCAGACTCCACGGAGGACTCGGGAAGCAAAATTTCTTATGCATCTGTTCAAATTGAAAAGGTTATTTCACTGTCTTCAGGATGACTCTTGAGCTGCCGCGGAGCTCAGGGCTGTGCCCTGAATGCCGGAGTTGCTAGGAGATAAGCCCTCCATTGCAGACGGCACTGGCTGGAGTTATCTCTAATTGACAGCCCCTTACCCTAAGGGTCTAATTCTAACCTTGAGACCAAGACTATAATGAGAGGGCAGCTCTCCATCACCCCTGTTCCTGGTGAAGGCAAGGAGATTACCAGAGGCCTGTTTTTCTGGGGTTTTGTTTTGCTTCTTTAGAGGGGGAGGCACCGCCAGAGACACAGGGGCCGCTATGCAGGCTCCAGTTTGCATCACTGAGCCCTTGTCTGATTCATGCCACCTGAATAAACTTTCTCTTTCAGTTAAGACAGTCTTACTTTGAAATAATAAGGGTATGCAAGGAGAAGCCTTCGCTGAACTTTGAAATGATTTGGAATTTGAGCAGGGAAGGTGGGTTTCTTTAAAGGAAAAAAAAAAAAAAGAGGGGAGGAAGGGGTAGCGTGGGGAGGAGGGAAAGGAAAGAATAAAAAAGAAAACACCCTACCTCCATGTTCCCATGCTGACTCCTCCCCCCACAGCCATTAATAGCTTTTCATTGAATCTGGGCTGCTTATAAGATATTATTTAGGACTTGGGGTCAAACAATAAAGCAGTAAGCAACAAAAGGAAGAGATTAGCAGGCCCGGACAAGGAGCTGTTTTCATGGGACGGATCCTGCAAGTGTGTTGACTTATTTTTCTGAACAAAACAACATAGATCAGGGCCATTTATATAAAGCCTGGAGCTGATACACGGAACGGGCTGATGGAGTCTTTGTGTTTCTGAGGCGTCTGTGAGGCAGCACAGTGCCCAGGGAAGCAGCTTCATGCTTGCAGAAGGATGGGGTCCACAGGACGGGGGAGTATCAGCCCAGCTGGAAGCGTCAGCTTCCCGCTCTGGACCTCACTCACACCCCCAAACATCAATGGCCAATTAAAAAAAAATACCGATATTGCATTTTGAATATGGATGCTGTGATTGCTCGTACAGCAAATCCTGACCCCAGCGTTTCCTCCAATAAGAAAAGTCTTATGTTGGGACAGTTTTCTGCTTACTAAATGTATTTAGACCATACTATTTTATTAGCGATTGCAATAATTGGGACAATAAAATATTGCTTTTTCATGTAGGAAAGATGCTGAGGGTTCATGTTAGTTTCAAGTGAGGTCTGAAATATTTAAAATAGAGTGACACCTGCAGATCCAAGGAACAACGGGCGAGAGTCATCCATTGTGACTATGAGCAGACTAGACACTCCAGTTGTGTATCTTCAGCTCAGCAGGAGGGGGCTGGAGGTACAATACCCAAATCAAAGCATATTCTTGAATAAAATATTAGGCTATTTTCTCAATCTTTTTCATTAAAATTCTACGACACGGGTCTATTTGTAAAGGGAGATATTATTTTAAAATATAACCTTTTGGGGGATACAACACATGCACATACACATACATGTTTACAAAACTTAAATGACATATTAAATTAAAAATGCTTAAAAATAAAAAAAGGACATAGCTAAGAAGAAGAAAGAAAAAAATAAATTATGGCTACTCCGTTAAATGGTAAGTCTTTCTTCTAAAGTACCTTCTTTTTCATGATTTTGTTTTTTACTTAGATATAATTTCAATTTGTAGAAATACAAGTGGAGGAAGACCCAAGGAACGACGGATTAGAGACTCTATTTATCCTTTCTGATAAAGGATAGAAGAGTTGCAAAAAAGTACAAAATTATCGCATGGTTTCCTCACGTTCACCGATTATTTACATTTTATCTGTCTGATTCTCAATTTTTCTTGGGGTCTTGTCTTATCTGTGTTTTTTTCCCCTTGAATTATATGACAATGAGTTGAAGATATAACTCTAAACTTTTAAATACTTAAATGTGTTTTTCCTAAAGAGAAAAGCGATCTCTTACATAATTCGCAAATAACTATCCAAATCAGGAAATTTAACATTAATACCAAACTGCTGTGTGTTAATTCACAATCTGTAATCAGATTTTGTCCATGAGCCCAATAATACCCTTTGGTACAATGTTTTCAGTCCTGGATAAATTCCAGGATCACGTATTGCATTGAGTCATCCAGAAGAAACTTGTAATCACTTGACCAGGAAGGATTTAAAAAGTTTATGATCCAATATTGTAAGAGAATATCAGCCTTTGGTTATTTTTAATGTTAGAGGCTTGGAGAAGAGAGGAGGAGGAGGAGTCCAGGGGAGGAGTCCAGGAGGAGGAGTCCAGGGGAGGAGTCCAGCCGCTGGTCTGGGGCGTTTCCTTATTGATGAGATAAGTCTAGAGCTTTGCTAATGAAAAATGGGCTCTTTATTCACACATCACCTAAAGCAAAAACCAATAATGCCAATTTTAAGCAAATCTTTTGTAAAACATCTTGATCTTACAAAACAATGGGAAAATGCCGCTCATCATAAAATATCTGTAGATACCAGCCTGTGTGTGTTTCAAACACTGCGTCCCTGTCAGGAACTCTCCCATCAGAGGTGGAGAGAAGAAGAGAGATGGGGAACCAGAGAGAGAGCGAAGAAACTATTAAAGGCGAAATAATCAGCTTAAGATGCGAAGAAATAAAACTACTTGGAGAAAGCAAGGAAAAATTCATTTAAAATATTTATTTTTGTTATGATTATTATTGTGTCTATTACTTTATAAAAAGAAATCCTCTTGACGTTGTAAATACTCTCTTCTTCCTGCAGGAGTGTGGAATGGTCTTGCTCTTGGAAAGTGAGAGGGTGGCTCTGACTCCCCTTCTACCTCCGTCAGCAGCAGGAGAGAAGCCCATCTCGTCTGTGGGTGCCTGGATGTGTGTAGAGGCATACACTTGTCCCAGCTAGCTGGACACATACTCTCAACTTACTATTTAAATTTCTAGCCTTTATAATTCTGCAGGAATAAATCCAACTTATAAAGGCCATCACTGATGGATATAAAATCTCTGAAATGTCCTAATTTCCCCTGTGTCTCTCTCTGGTATATAGTGGGCATTCCATGTTTCTTGCTTCGTGAGTTGGGACACGTTTGCACACACCCAACTTCGGCCTTGCCACAGGAGGAGCTCTCCCTCTGTCCCGGTCCTTGCGGCCAGCCGGTGGCCCGTTTGACCCCTGGAAGTGTGTGCCAGCCCCCAGGGTTCTCCGTGCTCACTATACCAGCCACTTCCTCATGGCCAACCATTCATTTACAAGCCAGTTTTAAGTGCATTTTGATTTAAATAAAAATGAAATTTTCTTTTGCTTTAAAAGAATCCAACTTTCTTTTGAAATTTACTTTTCATTTTCTTTCTGAGTAAACAACTGGCTCTAAGTCTTAGCCTCTCAGATGAGGGAGGGCATGGGCAGGCAGTTTCTACTCAGAGAGTGGCCTCTTCCAGAAAAGAACTCCCTCAGGCTCTCAGCAGGACAGACCCCAAATTATCTGTGAGAAGCTGCTCCATAGATGAGGTTTGTTAGGATTCAACTTAACAGAGTTTTTAGAAGCGATTACTGACCCCTGACCCTCCCTGTAGACGGGGTTGATGGTATTAGGGAGGTGGTGCCCAGTTTTCTGTGGCCGTAATGAGCCAGCACGATATGACATGCTTTTTAATTATCAAAACACATTCGGATGGTGGACTGAGTCCTCAAATGGGACAACGAATGTTCAGAAATCACATTGGGTTGCAGACAGTTTTTGTGTTATACAATAATATTATTATTTTAGGAGGGAAAACACTTATAAGGGAAGTTACACACTCTTCACCTTCAACTTAGTTATCTGTGACTTGGTTCTTCTCCCCGTCTCAACCCTCATTCGTACCTGACAGATTATGCACAAATGTCAGAGCAGATTTTAAACAGTACCTAGTCGGTTCAGTTCCTTCTCCCTCTCCTTGTGCAGGAAGGGAAGTGTCCTCAGCTTGCACAGCACAGAGGCCAGCAAGACCAGACTCCAGTGAGGAAGGCAAGGTGAGGAAAGGCAGCTCTTTCCATTTACCTGTAAACAGAAGGCAGGCCTGAACACGGGGCTGTGTTACGGGCTGCAGAGCGAATTCGTACCGTCTGGCAGGCTGGTTGCTTGAGGTTCAGAGCAGCCTTGGCACCTGCTGGGGCCAACTGTGTCTTCCCATCTAAATGTATTCATCCATCAAACAAGCCATCTTCTCAGCCATACCTTCCACCCCCACCATGTGTCATGTGGCACTGTACCTGTATCAACACAGGGGAGCCCCTACACACCCAGCCAGCAGGCCCTGCCCTCGCTGGGGCTGGGGGCGAGGCTGGCCTGCACCCAGACTTCCCTCACAATCGTGGACAAAGGGCGAGAAGGAACTCAGCACAGGTACGAAGGAATGGAGCACTCCATAAACACTCTCACTGTTTGCAGTCTACTCTGAGATCCTTACGCTTCCTTGCATTGTATTTTTTTTATCATTGGAACACTGGCTGATCTGACATGAACATACATCTATTCCTTAGTTTACCCCAGGGGCTGCATTCATAGTGGGGAAACAGGTGTGTCTGATATTCCTAGAGGATTTTTCCTTTCTTTCTTCTTCTTGCCTTTTTTCTTTTAAGGCAGCTCATTTCTTTTCAAAAACTCACCTTAGCAATTTTGTTTGGTGGTAAAGGCATCTGGACCCCCGCCGAAAGGCAAATGTGCTATTTAATCCATTAGCACTTTACCTCAAAATAAATAGTGCTAAAAAATAAGTGTTGCTCAGAGGCCATTTTTGAAATCTTAAGCCACAAGGGGACTAATTTGGAATTTCCTGTTTAGTACCAGAGGAGTGGGCAGACGCTGTGAAGGTGGGGGAGGGGTTGGGTGGAGGTCAGCTTGCCTCCACCCCCTCAAGTGCTAAAAAGAGGTAGCAGCCTGGTTACTGTGGAGAACCCCCAGAAAAGCTGGATGGGATGCTTGCTGAGCTTCTGGGTGGAAACTTTGATTAGCAAAAGGAAAAAAAATGTAAAAATCCCATTTCCTACATTTTGCCTGGAGTTGGACATAAACAACCACCTGACCTTAAGAACCTGGGGAGACACATGGCTGGTAAACAGCTTGACATGGGTGAGGTGCTGCCCTCTAATTAGTACACACTGGTAGGGGATCACAGGCGAGGGACACGGATTCTCCCCGGAGGAGTCAGGGGTGACTTCACAGAAGTGGCATTTGCACTACCGCAGCCTGAAAAGTGAGTCGGACTTTGCCAAGCAGTTACGGGGAAATATCTCTCCAGGCGGCTAGAATAAGTTAAGACTCAGGGGTGGTGTGAAATTCCCTGCCGTGTTCTTAGGATGGTAGTCTACCTGTGTGGACGGGGCTCAGACTGCCCTCGGGGAGTGAAAGGAGGCCTGAGGGCAGAAGGGAGAAGGGGGGAGCTCAGTGCACCTGGGCTGCGTGGTTGGGGCTCCTGCCCCAGATGAAGCATTAGCACCTGCTGTGAGCGGTGCCTTGTCTGTGCTCTAGGTACAGAGTGAGGGGATGTAATGCTCCCAGCACCAAATAAATAAGCGGGGATAAAGATAAAATGAGTGGCAACAAGAGAGGAAATGTGTCCCTATCATAGGTAATATCTGTGCAGCAGGAAGGGGAGGTGGCCTCCAATTGGGTTGTCAAGAAATGTCACTGTCAGGGCAATGGGGTTTGAGCGACAGCCTTTGAGTTGTCATCTGGGCCTGTGAGCCGGGTGCTCTCAGTAAAAGGAAGTCCAGAGTGAAGTTATGATGGCCAGCGCCCGAACTAACGACAGTGCACACCTTCTGACAGGCGGCGCTGGGAAGAGCTCAGCACCACTTCTCTTGTGTATCTGCCAAAAAGGGAATTTTCTGAGTCATCACAGGAAACGTTAAACAAAGGCAAATTGGGAAAGAATTTAAAATGTAAATGGCCTATCCTGTTCAACTGGTGAAATCCAAGTAAGTTCTACTGTGACGTGATAGAATAGTTATCCTTAATTTTCTAATTTTAATAGTTATATACTACTTATAAAAATGAGTCTTAACTTTTGAAAATTTACACTGACTTTTTAGGGGTAAAAATATCTGATTATCTGAAACTTAACTTTAATATAACTCAGAAGAAAATGTAAATGGGTGTGTGAGAGAGAGAGACGGAGAGGCCAAAGCAAAAGTGTTTGTGGTAACACGCTAACGTGTGTAGTCTGGGTTAGAAGTATTATTTTTAACACTTTTTTAAAAGTCTGAAATAAGCATAAACTGCAAAAGAAAAATAGAAGATTAAAATGACAGATGTGAGACACTGATCAGAATTGAAGAACGGGATTTCATAGAGAATTAGAGAGAATACGAGTGGGGACAAAAAAGATAAAGACATATTTATGGGGAAGTGGAGTTGGGTGAAGGAGGAAGAGAAAGAGGAGATAAGGGAAGACTGAAGGAAAGTGTGGTCTGGCTGGACAGAAGGAGCTCTGGAGCTCAGCCTCTGTCATCCTACGGTTAGTGTTCTGGTTGGACAGGGAAGATCTAAAGACCTTTCCCTCTGCCCCCAGGGTCTGCAGGAGAGGATCCCAGGGTCCACAGGAGAGGATCCCAGGGTCCACACGAGAGGATCCTAGGGTCAGCAGGAGAGGATCCCAGGGTCCGCAGGACAGGATGAGGTAGCTGCATGCAGCACCATCGCAATCTCAGTTCTACGGCTCCAGGCAGGCCGCAGGTGCTTCCACTCAGTGAGTTGCCCTGGCCCAGAGGGGCCACTCCAGGCCAGGCTTGCTGGCCTGGGCTTCCCAGAAGTCAGCAGGGTCTTCACATCCCCCACACCACGTGTCCCTTTGCCCTCTCTCCCCCTCTCACCTGCAGATGTGCTCAGTTCAGTTTTCTGTACAGAAGCTGCCCGTGCTGCCTACTGTTAAGGCAACTGATGCCAGCCCCAGGCTGTGTAGTTTCCACAGCCCTGGCAGCCCTCCAGGATCTCATAGTTGGCACTCTGCCTTGACAACACACTCAGAGACATTGTTCTGGGGAAACTGAGGACGTCCAGCCATGCACTAACTGCAGTGGCCTCACAAAGCGTTTGGGAGAAGCCTACCATTTCCTAGAGAACGTAATCGAATTGATAACTACTCTGTCTATCTGCTCCCCAGGGCTGTGTGGATGATCCATATTTCTTTGTCTAGCAGTTCATCATTTCACAGTGTAAGTTTAAGACAGCAAGTTCTGGCAACAGCTTGAAGTTCCATCTGGCTAATGGAGAACTCACTCTCTGGGTACATATGGGCACCTAACCCCGGTCTTCTTTAGGATGACAGCTGGGGCACGACGCTGCGCTCAGCCTGCTGAGCAGTGTGCAATCTGATTCATCCTCTCCCGACCTGAGAAAGCTGAATTCCCTATTGAGAGCGACTGTGAAATGCCCCATTGTGAAGGCAGCTACACCCACCAACAGTGAATGGTTGCCAATTTGGGGCTATTTAAATTGAGAGTCAAAGGTCTTCTGGATCTTTCCCATCAAAGATTAAATCCCTCATTCCAGGAAAAGAGAAAGTGAAACTCCTATTATCAGGAAAGTATAGGAGGAACCATAAACCAGTGACACCGATGATCTTTTCCAATTAGGCTTATGCAATTTACAGTGGGAAATACTTAGCTGATGGCTTACATAGTTTTATTTCCCCTTGATATATATAGAGAAGCAATTCATTGGTGTTGATTCAACTAAGTCTGATTGCTTTGGCCGGATCGGTTTATTATTCCTCTGCCTTACAAACTCCCAGTTTCCCAATACTTATAAAATCTAATCCAGTATTTTTAGTTTGGAGCCCTAGACCTGATCTCCCAGATGCCTCCTAGGAATCTCCCCACAACACCTTTATACCCACTCAATGCTACAGTTTATCTTCTTGCTAATTTTGATTAATGCATGTGTTTATTTTTTTGTTTCCCAAGCCTTCCCAGGTTCATGGTCCCATTTTTAATTCCAATGACTGTTTGGTCAGCAGATTGAAAGTGTCACTAAATGGAAAATACATCCGCATTCACGTGCAAATACTACTCTCTGCTAGCTAAATAATGATAGAAAAATGTGTTTAAACCTCTGTGAGCTCCAGATTTATTTCTTGTAAAAATGAGATATTCATTCTACAAGGTACTTTTTAAATAAACATTCAGCAAACTCATAGATGCAGATTGTCTAGCATGATACTGGGCACAAAGGAAGAGGGGGAGAGAGGGGAATCAACCCCTCCGTCCTGCACAGGACTCTGGCTTCCTCTGCCTCCGTGGTGGCGGCCTTGCCCACCGTCTAAATATCAAGAAGCACGTGCCAAACAGTGCAGAAACTTCACTTCGTGTTATGTTACGTTTTCTCTCGTTGTTTCATGGAAATTGACCCCCCAGGACATTTTCCCCTGGTTCTTTCATTTCCTAGTCTTAACAGACTACTTGAAATAATAACTCAAACGGACTTCCCATGTGCGGGGTTTGAAGTAGTGGCTCTGTGAGACTGTGAGTTACATAACTTGCCTTACTAATAGAAAGGGTGCGATGCTCTCCATGTCTGATAAATATATAAATGAGCCAACTTACAGCAGCTAATAGAGTGTTCCCCACACAGCAGGCCTCCCGTAAACGCTCCCACTCGCTGACAAGGAGAGATCACAGAATTCTTGGATTTCCACCCAAAGTGACAAACAGAAATAATTTCCATCTTATATTAGCTTCCCACTTCTTCAACTACTTTTTCTATCATCATCTACAATCTGTAACGCTCAGGCTGTCAGTTGGAAACCATGCTACCGTTTCTAGACCCTAATGCAACCACCAACATCCTGTACCACTGAGCACCTACTTTTGGTCTCCAAAATATGAAAGCCAAAAATCTCAATAAGGAATTTGTATTTTTTTATTTAAATTTATTTATATTTGTATACATGTCAGGCATACAACAGGATATTTATACACACACACAGACACACAGAGTAAAATGACTAGTAATGTCAAGTAAATTAACGTATCTCTCATCTCACCTGGTTATCCTGGGTGTGTGTGTTTGTGCATGTGGAAAGAATGCCCAGAATTTATTCTTCTGGGAGATTTTCAGCATGTGATGCTGCTCATTAGATTCCTGGACTTGTTCGTCCTGGGAACATGGTGCGAGTCTGCATCTTTGACCTCCATCCTTCTGCTCCTCCCCACCCTGGTCATCTCTGCTTCACCCTGTTTCTATTTATTCATGTTTTGTTTTTCTTTAAGTCTCACCTGTAAGAAAGATCATGCCATTTTGTCCTTTCTGTGTGTACTTGTTTCACTGAGCATGGTGGCCCAGGTTTATCCACACCGGAGTAAGCGGCAGGAGCTCCACCTTTAAGGCTGGGTGACGTTCCACTCTGTGCAGGCATCAGTCTCTTCCTCTGTCCATCTGCTGATGGACACGCAAGCTGTTTTCATGTCTTCCCTATGGTCAGCAATGCTGCAATAGTTGATATATGTTTATTGACGCTCACGTGTCTTCATCTTTCCTCTTGAGATCATTTTCCATAAGTGCTACCTGCTTTAATCCACACTCCTCCAGCCAGTTGAGGCTGATCAATACTGGATGCCCTTCTCTATTTTGGCAGTTCTACCATTTAGGCACAGCTGTTGTGTGTGTACCGACTCTTAACACTTCACACGTTCAGCACTGACTATGTATAGGCCTTGCATTAAATGCATGGGCCACAGAAATGAGTCTGTACAGAGCTCCCAGGAAGATGCCTGGAAGGATTGGTGAGGCAACACAGGGTGATACTGGAGCCTGGACAGGGCCCAGTGGAGGATTGTGAGGCAACACAGGGTGATACTGGAGCCTGGACAGGGCCCAGTGGAGGATTGGTGAGGCAACACAGGGTGGTACTGGAGCCTGGACAGGGCCCAGTGGAGACGCCCCTGAGGAATCCTCCTGATGGGAGAATTCATTTAATTTCCCTTTAAGAGATTTTAAAAAATCTGAATCACCCTCAACCTTTTAAAATAATTTTGTAAACTTTTACATAACAGTATTTTCCCCTCTTTCTCTATACATTTTACTGAGATATAATTTAGCTACAACAAAATTCACAATTTTTATATGCAGTGGTTGATGAGTTTTAAGAAGAGTTAGTGCCTGGTGCTCCCTCTCTATGAAATTTTTGCCTATCTTATGATTATGAAGATTTTTTTTTTCCCCCTGAAAGATGTATAATTCAGGTTGCCACATTTATACCCACCAGCCTTTTGGAGTTGAGGTGAGAGTAGAAATTATTTTCTCCACCTGTTCCAGGAACATGTGTTGACAAGATCACCCTTTACCTCATTAAAGCACTTTGGCAATTGCCCAGGAACTCTAATTTTAATATTAAATACGAAAATACAGACTTTTTAAAATGCTGCTCTTTGAACATAATAAATTCAATAACACTTTGAGTCACCTTTAATTTTATTATTTACAGTTACGTATATTGAAAATGTCGTTTGCCCAGAAGTGTGAAATATTAATCACGATACAACGTTTGACATTTTGTATTCAATTATTATTTGTTGTAATTCCCAGGTTGGGGACTCAGAGAAACATGCTCTTCTCTGGGCTTCTTTGAAATGGAGACAAATGTCTTAGTTTTATTTCCCCAGAGCAGGGCCTGACGCAAGGACTTTGGGGTAGGGAGACCGTCCAGGTTATCTCAGGAAGGACAGGGAAACGCTGGGAAGATGGGACGGGCCCCGGGGCCTGCCGGGTTGAGCAGGGGTCGGGCTCAGAGCTTGGGAGAGGCTGCCCTGCAGAGCCCCTGGTGCAGGCCCAGCTGTGGGGGGCTTACTGCTGGGGGTCCGCACCTGAGACAGCCCTGGGGCAGAGGACCCGAGGAGCACGGATGCTGAGGCAGGGGGTGAGGTCGGATAGGAGGTTCTTACATATTCTCCTGGGGAGGGGGCCTGAAGTAAAACGCCAAGTATTGTCCAGCAGAGAGCACGAGCCTCGCGTCCAGAGCCTGTGGGGATGCAGGTCACACAGGAGACGTGCTAGACCAGTGGGTGAGAAGCGGGCAGGGAACCAGCAAGTGTAAGAGGGTCAGAGCCGCCATCCTCACTGCCCGAGACGTCCTCCCCGCGGACCTCCCAGGACACCTGCCAGCCAGTCCCTGGAGTCTCGCTCCTCTGACCGAAGCACCGGCGGCTTAGGAGGGGCACCAAGCTGCAAGAGTGGACACTGCTACTCAAATGTCACCAACCAGCTCATCTGTTTCCTGGCAGAGAAGCACAGGTGCGGCCTTCTGAGTAAACACACCAGTGTGACCATTCTGAGAGACAAGGGTTCCAGAGAAAAATCTCTGAGTGGGTGTGGGGAGAGAAAGGAGGGGGGAGCCACTATAAGGAGGGATGAGACACCCCGCCTCTGACGTCCTGGGTCACTGGTCCCGACGTCCCCACTGTGAGTTCCACTGCTGTCATCAGGAACGACCACTGGGGCTGTCCTCCTGGCTCTACCTTTAAGACTGACCCTGCAGGATCCCCTCTGCCTGGAGTTCACAGTCAGTTACGGCACTTGGGAAACACCAGTGAGCCCAGACGAAGCAGGGCGGGAGATGGACCCTGATGCGTCCCGGGTGGAGGGTCAGCACCCGCCAAGCAGGAAGCAGGACTGGCTGCCCCAGGTGACCGAGCTCGTGAATTTGGTACCCAGGATAGTTCCACTGAGGGCAAGAGGATAGAGCCATAAAGCTCAACAAAGGACAGTACCGGGTGTCCTGAGTACACTGCCCTCCAAACCCTCCCTGAGGACCTGGCGAGGGCCATGCACGTAAACCCTTCCCGAGTGGGGCGGGAGCTGTGGAGGGGAGCGAGTCGCTCCAGACCGAGTTTCTTGTGGACAACCTGAGGCTGAGGCAGAGCATCTGGTGTACATGGCGGTGATGGTGCAAATTTCCAAAGGAGCAGCAGGATTACTTAGTGAGCAAAAATTACAATCACTTTCCTTAGTTCTCTTAAGCACAGTTAATAGCTGCTGCTGTTTTCTAGATAAATATGTATTGAGGGATAAGAGAGAAAACCTGTCACCCAAGGCCCTGGCATCCTCCGGGGCCTCCCTGCCCCTCACCAAGCCGGTTCTGCGTCCCCCACTGCCGCCCCCACTGCGGCAGGACCCTCGTCTCCCCTCTGATAATGAACTCTTCTGCCTCCCAAGAGCTGAGCAAAGAAACCACGTCCCCCACTGCCGCCCCCACTGCGGCAGGACCCTCGTCTCCCCTCTGATAATGCTCTCTTCTGCCTCCCAAGAGCTGAGCAAAGAAACCACGGTCATTTCCCAACAGGTCCTTAACCTTTCCTCCAGGGATAGAAGAAAGACACAAGGCCTCGGAGAAGAGATCGTTCTCCAGACTTCGCCGCGCGTGGGCAGCCGGCTGAGCGTTGCCATCTGAGAGGAGGAGGAAAGGCGGGGCAGCTCTGAGCCTCCCTAGTCAGAAGGCCCAGGTGCCCCGCCGCCTCTTCCTTCTCACTTTCTCCTTTCCTTTGGACCTGTGAGGGGATTCCAGGAATTGGTTGATCTTTTCTCTTGCGCTGGGATAGAGCCAGAGATTTAACCACTGATTTCGTGCCAGCTTCAGCTGCTGCCATCTCAGCATTTTGCAAGAAGAGGCACAAGGGCCTCAAATAGCCAAACCCCAGAACACAGCTTGGATGGGTTTGAGAGAGACAGGGCTGGGCAGTCAGGGCTAAAATCCTACAGTGGAGGTAGGGTCAGCGGGTCCAAGGAGGGTTGGTGGCAGTTCCCAGGCAGCCTGTAGGCAGGTGTATTTTTAATATGCTGGTTTTGGAGAACAATAAAGGGTGTTAACATCTAGGAAATACAGCAGATAGGTAACAACACACTGTAAACAGATTGTCTTTGAAGAATACAAAAGCTGCCCCATATAATTGCCAACTCACAAACCAAAGTCTAACTTCATTCATACTCGGGATCAATTTCTCAGATGGAGCCCTGGAATGATGGGGTGCAACACCATCCCTGTTGTGGTCATTTTTTGGACTGTATAGCACAAAGCATCACAGATTAAGATTCCCCAAAGCAGGATCTGCTTGCGGGACATGCACAAGTGGCCACAATTTGGAAGAAGTTGCTCAGCACTTCTGAACGTTTGTAAATTCAGAAAAACATCATGGTGGGACCCTCCATCATGAGGCTGTCCCAGGAGACTGAGGAACTCACACATGTGAGTGAAATGTGTGTGTGTTCACATTCCATTAATAATGGCTATGATTTTAGAGATAAAAACAAATAAGCAAAATATTCAAAGGTTTTCCACCTGAAGAAAGAAACCTTGTCATTTCAGATATCGGAAACACACAGAAGGTGTATATCGGTCCCAGGAAAGATATTAAATGAGGCCTCTGCGTGCGTCCCTCAAAAGCACCCTGACTGCTCACTGTCTGATCGTGACTTAGAGATGTAATTGAGCAAATCTTTTCTGCTTTCTTCCAAGAAATCTAATAAAACCAGTTCTAGGAAAAGCCTATATATGGTTAGGGTCTACTAGAGAAGAATATATATTCAGAATTTTGCCTCCAGGTCAAAATAAATAGATTTCCTTATTATTGCTACAATCTGATCTCCAATGTATCAAACTTGGATAAAATAATAAAAGTAAAGGACAGCAAATTAGACAACAGAAGAAGAAAAAAAGCACAAAATTTTTCATAGAAATAATCTAGATGATCTGAAATACCATGGTGAAATTTTCCCTAATAATAATAATGATAATAATGAATGCACTGGGATGTTTACATAGTTCAGCCTCCTGGTCTGCTTCCTTGGGGAGAAAAAATCTCATTCTCCCCTGGGTGGTACCCAGCCCACTGCATATGGATGGACCTGAAATGACCTCCAGAGGGATTGTATCACAGGAACGCCCTACAGAGGGTGAAGGTAAGAATGGCTTCGTGCTAAACTATATTTTCTGCCATGTGTAGTTCACATTTAAAATGGATCCTGACCAGCTGGGCTAGCAAAATGAAAACTGAAACCAAAATAAAACAAAACTCTTGGCTTCCCTTTCCATTCCTCATCCTTCCTTCAATGGCACTCACCGAGCACCTGCTGCATTCAGAGACTGATTTGGAAATGAATAAGGTTGGAATATACTTTTCCCATTTCTTCATGTCTGAGAGTCAAGATGTGTTCTCAAATTAATATGAAGCACAAAGCCCTGGAGTTCATTAAATGCGTCACTCCTTTCAGAAAGGAAATTATATCCCAGTGATGTTGGGGGTGGGTAACAGGGAGTCTACAAAATAAAAAGGTAGCTTTTAAGATGTGCCATGAAGAAAAGATAATTTGAATTTTGAAAGTTTGGGAAGGAGCAAATAAAACAGCTTCAGGAAGGTAGATGGGCTGGCTGTTAAGAAAATGGGGTGACATCCCTTCATGATCAGAACACTTAAGAAAACTGGTATAGAAGGGACATTTCTTAAACTGATAGAGATCATCTACAGCAAACCTACAGCCAATATTGTATTGAATGGATTTAAATTGAAATTATTTCCACTCATATCAGGAACCAGGAAAGGTTGCCCCTTGTTTCCACTGCTCAGTATCATAGTAATGGAAGTTTTAGCCATCAAAATTAATTAAGAAAAGGCAATCAAGTGTATCCATATAGGGTCAGAAAAGA
>CAUYTI010122891.1:0-13771 GCA_963575145.1 Galago senegalensis | reverse complement strand
TTTTATTTATTTATTTTTGAGACAGAGCCTCAAGCTATCCTCCTGGGTAGAGTGCCGTGGCATCACAGCTCACAGCAACCTCCAACTCCTGGGCTCAAGTGAGTCTCCTGCCTCAGCCTCCCAAGTAGCTGGGACCACAGGTGCCTGCCACAACGCCTGGCCATTTTTTGGTTGCAGCCGTCATTGTTGTTTGGCGGGCCTGGGCTGGGGATTCGAACCTGCCACCTTAGGTGTATGTGGCTGGCGCCTTAGCCGCTTGAGCCACAGGCGCTGAGTCCATAAAAGCACTTTTAATGAACCACTGTATTTCTAAGTACCTAGCACAGAGATGGTGAGATGGGAACACATTTGGGTTTTACTAACAAAGTAGGAATGAGATGTATCGACAGTAAGAGATATTTGTTGAGTATCTTATATTCTAAAGATGAGTGTTCTACCATTTTGTGGTTTTTTGGTTGCTTACATTTTTTCCCCCTTCAAAGGTTAAAAGGTGATCACAGTGGTTCTCACTTTGCTATGCCTCTGTGGCTGTCATGGGAAGGGGGTCGGCTGTTACATGCACCCTCCATTGATAGTGCTGAGTTGGTTCAGTCTGGATTGGCAGGTTCCTTTCCATTCATCATAGAATGCATAGATATGTGTCTTCTAAAAGGAGATATACTTGGTGAAAGAGGGAACTTTCCTGGACCAGAAAAGCACTGCAAGAAACCATGATATTGGATCCATAGAACGTGCTCAAGAGTACCTGGAGATGGTCTTTAATTCCATCTGTGTTTTTAGGATAGAAAAATTTTAAAGTTTAAGAAAAACTGAGAAAGGTAGAACAAATTTTTCAAAATCTTAGTAGAGTTGAGCTACAGTTCACTTAGTCATCTTCCCCCTCTCCACCATATACCCATTCATTCCTCCTTGGATTTTTTCGCTTATCCCAAAACATGTATTGAATGGCCATAAATAAAGTCCATTCTGTGCCTCAAAAAGCTCATATGCAAATAGGAAAACAGAAATGCCAGGCCCTGGACTGTGTGTTTACTGTAGAGACTTGGTGGGTGAAGGGTACACAGGAGAAAGTGTGTGCAACTCGGCCTGGCTTAGTGGTGGAGGAAGGCAGGGAAAGATCCCCAGGTTGCTGGTATGTCTTAAGGAAAGAATAGATGTTTTCCAGGTGCTCAAGGCATCAGAAGACTCAGTCATATCCTACTTCTTTTTATTTTTAACTAATTTAACAAACTTAAAACTGCTATTTCTTCATTGATCTTTTTATTCAATGAAAATTTTAGAGCTTGCCACTAAGACGTGCAGAGGAGTTGGAAGTTGAATACCCTCTGCCCACAAGAGAACTTGGCAGAATAATGAAAAAATGAATGTGCTAGACGTTATTAGGCCAAGTTTTTATCCAGTGCAAAAATAACTCCTAAGCTCTTTTCAACCTTGAGATTTGAATTAAAATAACTAAACCTTTGTCTCATCATTTTGTTCATCTTACAGTAATTTGGTAAAGTAGATTTTATGATCATTTTGAGTTTGGTAGATGAGCAAAACAAAACACAAGTTAAAAGATGTGCAAGATTCCCCAGCCATAAGGTGACCAATTGAAAGTGAAAACTGTCTGTCTTTAAATCCTGCGTTGTTTCTACTACGTTACTCTGTCTCTGACAGCTAAACTCAATACACGGCTTTACATGGGCCAGGAAAATCTTTCCATTTAACTATACTTACAAGGATACTTACATTAGAACATTTGTTTTGAATTAGAGTATGATCTTTAAGGTATCCCTATTAAGAAGGGCAAGATGACAAACATAGAATTTTAGACAATCAGAGCTGGAGATTATATAATTAGATTATAACCTGAGATATAATTAGTCAATCATCTTCTGTCATATGGCAGATAAAAGAGAACACAGTTGGAAGATCATGGCAGGAAGGCAGATTTCCCTGTTCCTAACAGTATTTTCTCAACTAAAACTTCCTGCTTTTTATTTTACCCAGCACCTGTAACAATCGTATTCCTAAGAGAAGAAGATGCAGAGAAATTGGGTTTGATGAGAGTCTGGGCTTGTGAAGGGTTTTGACATCTGAGTGTTGCAATGAGAGCACCAGTGCAGAACCAGGGCGATATTCCTGGTCAACAGAGACCAACTGGTCACTAGCAGGATTCCATGGAGACTTCGCAGAACTACTGAGAAGTCCTTTCTTCATCACCTAACTATATAAAACACTCACCTTTGGTCAGTCTGGTTTTCTAGTTGTAATCCTGAGCATCCTGGAGTTTATTTTAAAGAAAAATTCTTACTGAGTTCTAAATGTCTTTAAGGAAATGTCCTATGGACTTGGCTTTAGAAATATGAATTATTTCTTGTCAATATTTCACCAAAAGTCAGACTTGGTCCTTGAGACACCAGGCCAGAGTTTGCCTGTTCATTTGATACCATTTTGACTAACTGAGATCTATGATGTTTGAGGACCAATATGGCCAGTTTCTTCCCTGCTTTTTAAAGCTGCCTCTGAAATTTTGGGTTCTTGTTCCTTTTGTTTTCCTTCTACTTTGTTTTTTCTTCTGGAAAGCCCCAGGGCTCCTGCTTCTATGCACCATCCTATTCTTCTCACTCTCCATGAGAAGAAATTCCCCTCCTGATCGCTCTCCTTTTGTGGTTTACATACACCCCTAGTGTAGTAAGTTATGTTATAAACATGGACAGATGACTCCAGAACCTGGGGCTTCTTTTTTCCCTGTTCTGATGTTGAGCACTTGACATCTGGTAGGAACTCAAGGAATGTTTTTGGAATGAATGAGCAGATGATTGGAGCAAACAAAAAGTTTACCTTTAGTTACTGCTATCTGGAGACTCCAAGGAGATCAGATGGTTTGTAACCTAGTAGTTTCATTCACCTTGCCTCTTTTGTCAGTTGTCCAGAAGATTTCACATACACGTGCACGTAGACACACAAAGTAGATGGACATTTACTACGCACAGTAGTGTGAGATTATAGGTGACTCTTAGAGTCTTTTCCTTTGAGCTTTTTGGTGGTTTTATATACTTTTGCTGCAAGGAGAATATTTTCTTTTCTAGTTGGAGATCATAACAACTGTATATTTAAATTACATGTTATATTCTAAAAATGTTTATTTTTCCAAATTTTAGAAATTAATGACATTGGGAGACAAATGTATACATGATCTATGTGTTCATGACTCAATAAAAAAAAAAGTCACCCCTAATTTTAACAACAGAAAAGAAAAGAACATTGCTAATGTATGAACTTTAGTTCTAGCCTATTTTTGGTGCACGCATTTTGGTATATAGTTTTGATCATACTGAAAATGTAAATTTCAGCTTTGCTTCTTTTATAAACCATAATATAAACATTTTTGTGTGTGATATAAATTTCTGTTTATAAGTTATTTCTCTTTTTAAATTTTAAATTAAGATGAGGGGACAAATTTTTTGTTACACTGTTTTCAGTTTTAAAGTTCAAGTGGTAGTTGAGCCCCTCACACCAGAGGGGCGTGCGGAACACCCTCACATTGCACACATTAAGTAAGATCAGTAATGCAAATATTTTTATGTTGTATAACCTCCATGCATTTTATTTTATTGACTGCATCTGGCCTTTTAAATACTGATAGCAAGTGCATAATCTGCTTTAGTATTCCCTAGGATATAACAGCTATGCTAAAATGAACATTTATTAAGTGCTTAGTATGGGCTGGCACAGCGTTAAGAATAAACCAGTAGGCAAAATGGACTTCCAATGTCACAGAATATAGAGTCTATACAAAGTATTTACTTTAGCCACCCAATGAAAGAGCTTTCTAGGAATATGACTTATGGGAGCATTTGAAGGAACATAGATAGAATCTAGTCTTAGGCAAGGATGAAGGAAGGATTTCTGAAAGAGGTGACATTAAAGCTCAGACCTGACAAATGTTGCCTGACTGACCAGGGAGAAATGTGGGAAGAGTTCAACTTAGGGGAACAGCATGTATGATGGCTCAGAGGAGTGAGGCCTGGTATGTCGAAGGCATTGAACTTTATTGGGCCAGACATTATTCATGGAGGAGGAGAGGAAGAAGGTGGAGAGGGTGCTGGTAGCAGAGGTAGACAGGGGCAAGATCATGAAGAACTTGATATGTCAACTTAGAAAGCAGGGACTGTTTCATAGAGCAGTGTTCTTCATCCTTTTTTTATCTCATGGCACACTTGAACCTATAGTTAAACTGCCACAGCATATTTAAATTATGTTGATCAAAAACATAAAAGTAAAAACATAAGAGTAAGAATATACTTACTTTGTTTTGAACATCTTTCAAAAATAATTTAATTAATGATCTTTAATCATTAAAAATTTTCACAGCACCTAACATCCTCTCACGACACACCAGTGTGATGTGGTACACTGCATGAAAATTATTATCATAGAGGCTTAGAAAAATCACTGCAGAGTTTTAAACTGGAGGAACTAAAAGACCAGTTGGAAAGATCATTCTGGGTTCAGCTCATGGGTAGATACAGGGAGACAATGCAGGGGGTTGGAGCAAGATATGCAATCCATGCAAGAGGTGTTAGTCATTTACCTGGTTTTCCCATTTTCACAATCATAATAATCCCAAGATGAAATTTTCATACATAGCTATCTTGCCATATCGAGTATTATTTCATTGGAAATTATTAAAGGGAAAATGTTAGCTGACCTTAGTATTACATGTCAGGATCACTTGCATCTGTTGTCCTTGTGCCCACATGCCAGGTCGTCTCAGGATTGCATGGTAGAGATGGACAAAGGGTACCTTCTTGAGGTTCGCTCTCCGTAGTCTATGTAGTTCAGACCAGATTGCATCCAGATTTATGCATCTCTCAAGCTACATCATTTTCTGGAATCTCAACTGCCAAACTCAGCCTAATGCCATGTCTGTGTAAGTGATTAAAGAAATCCAACATAATTAGGACGATTATACACACATTACGGCTATGTTTCATGGACTCCTTTGGTTGAATGCATTTGCCTAAGGTCAACTACATCATTTCTCAGAAGGAGAATTCCTATAGTGCTACTTTGCTAGTTTTGAAGTGCTTCAGGTTATAAGATTCCACTTCTCTGCCCCAAATTCTCTTTATGGAATAGTGTTGCCCTCCATGGAATCCATAAGCACATTCATTATCATGTGCTGATGGCTGTTCTCCAAGAAAATTGGAGGTGGGGAGAAGTAAAGTGCGAGGGTGCTCACGGCAGGGGATGGGGCCATGCCCTCCGCAGGAGGCACAGTCTCTGGAACTTAGCACCAGGCTGGGAAGCTTGGCCTGGTCTCCCTGTGTTCTGTCAGGGCTGAGGGGAGCACTTTTGTAATATAACAAATGTAACCAGGGCAGAGCTCCACCTGAAAGTGATACTGGGGACAGTGATGGAAAGCAGATGAAGGCTCTGGCCTTTGCTTGGTGAGAAATCCACTGAGGGAATAGAGAATGTTTGCAAAATCTTCAAGCACCACTGGGACATCTCCCGGTGCATTTACAAGTCACCAGCCTCTGTTTGCCAATGGTTTAGTGTGGTTTTGATGAGACCAAATTACCCTTCGAGTTCTCTCAAAATTTCGAACATTTCCCAAATTTTGTTTGACTTACCAGCTGGAGGTCTGGCACTTAAAAATTCAGTATTGGGACATGAGAAAAATAAATGAAATTTTGCTTTATTTTGGAGTAATGGTTAAGAAAAGGTCTTCTGGCTGCCTAGCTTGTGGTTTGCTCCTTGAATTATGTAGTCCTTGGCCTGGAGAAAATCTTGAGTAGTCATTTTATCTTTTCTTCTGCTCCTAGATGAAGAGGAAGGGGCCTTCCTCTTCTATGCACTTCAGAAAGATGTGGGCTCTTCTGATGTGAGTTTAGGGTAGAAAGCTCCTAACCTTATTTCTTCTTCTGGTTCACAGTTACAGGGTTAACCAGTCAATCTGAAAACCATAGGTTTTTAGAGCACATACAGCTTGAACACAGGTCTATATTCAACAGTTTGTGGTCCCTATCTTCCTTCTTCCCTTCCATGAAATATTGACTGCAATCCTACTGAGTGCTAGGCCTACTGAGTGCTAGGGACAAAAGGGCAATGATAAATCTGTTTAGTGTGGTAGGGGAGATGAGATGGATGTCTGCTGAGATTACTGTGACAGGTGTGGTGCTCTGCAGGGGTGCCATTCCATACAAGTGTGAACATAGACCTTTAGGAACCCCGAGGAGCTAAGAACACCCTGGCTGCAGTGTTGAGGACACCTTCCCAAAAGGCAGGACATTTGATCAAGATTCTGAAATACTAGAGTAGTGACTAGCGAGGAGCTTGTTGACCTAATAGAGTAGTAGATTTGTGAGTAGCTTCTTGAAGACCTCAGAATTTCAGGAATAATGTGAGAATAGGAGCAGCTAGCTAACCATCCATGGTTTTAGCAGAGTGTAACTGAGAGATTAATTTATAGTTCAGGTGAGAGAGAGAATAATTTGGACTGACATTCTTGCAAAAGGCTACCATGAGAGGGCCTTGAAAGGCAGGCAACTTGGAAGACTTGAGCACCAGAGAAAATGGGAAGTGTCTATTCCTCTGCGTTTTCCTCTTTTGTATCCAAGATATTAACCCTGAGAAAACTGATTGAGCCACTCAAGGGCCCCTAAAAGTCTTCACTTAGGAGGTATGACAACTTGGTCCAGGAACTCATCCTAGAAAAAGTGCTATCTACCTTATTGCTGAATACACTACAGTCGTACTCCCCCTGGGAAGGCATGTACTGATGCCAGAGCCTAGTCCACCCTGCAGAGCAATTCTGGAACTCTTCTTCTGGAATGATCATCAGAGCTGTTATCATAAGGCACAAAAAGGAGGCAAGACACCGCCCCACTTCAGTACTAACACAGCTGTGAGACACTGATATACCCAGATGATGAAACCTCTCTGAGATGTTTGTGGACTGTTGCCCGGGTAAGCACACAGTGACAAGTTAATGAACTTAACTGTCAGACCTGATAGGTCACTACAGATGCCAGAGAGGGCTTTAAATGTCACTGCTAGACCACCAGCCTAGACAAGAAGTGGGAATGGGAACATGGCTAGGAAAGGAGTCTTATATTTGGACTGGCGACTTCAGGATAGTGAAGCCAAGGCAGGCATCTGCAGTTAGGCAGAAGAGTGTTAAGAAAAGGAGGGCAAGGCTCTATAAGCCCCTAGACTTTGGGCTCAGGGCCTGAGGAATCTTACAAAACATGTGGAACCCACCACCTCCCTTTGCTTGCTTCCAGGCCCTTCCTCCAGGGAGCCTGTCGGAAGGGACATGCAAGTGGCTCCATGTGTCTCTGCTTTTGTGGTAACCTTGTTTCTTTGCTGGAGGGATCACTTGTGCATGTCTTCAGGACCTTCTGGGGACCTTCTGGTTTTCCAAAGCTGACAGTTTTCTGCTCTTTTTGGGACTTCCAAGGTTCTATTTAAGTTTTAAAGCCAGGTATTGACACACAGACAGTTTAGAATTTGAATCATCTTTCTCATGCTTTAAGACCTTTCTGTCCAGGGGGGCTTTCGTTCCATTTGGGGAAAGGGAGATAAAGCCAAGTGCTGTCACTGATTGAGAAGTAGCTTGTCAGGAAGGGACAAGAGCTCTTTACTGGAATAAGGAGTCTTAGATTCTAGCTCTTCAGTTTATGTGAACCAGAATTCATTCTGTCCCATACATTCTGGGCTTCAGTTTCTCCTATGAAATGTGGGAGTTGAACTAGATGATATCTAATACTAGTTTCCATATTGTCATTTTTAATTTTTTGCTGGGGCATATGTGTGTGTGTACCAATTTTTCTGAGAAAGAAAAATTAAGGATAATATCCCAAGCACATTATTCTCACCATATGTGTGTGCATTCCTGACACAGCTATGGGCCCACCCATGCCATATGCTTCCCACACTTTGTCAGCCTGGCTGTCCTTTCCTGAACACCTCAGCTCAGCACACCACATGTTCCTGTGTGTGTGAGACATGCTGACACAGGCCATGTGAAGGCTGACTTCATGTCTTGTTCTATTCTTTTCCTCAAGGAATCCTAAATCCAGCTGCAGCCTCCACACTAGCCTGACTTGGTGGAAGGGAAAATGTAAGACATATTTTGCGAGTCAGGCTCTGAGGGGGCTTTGTGAGGATGCTGTTCACTGTGCCACATTCTGTTACCAAGGCCATACTTGAACATCACATGCAAACACAGTGTCTGATAAATCCTGAGGCTTAGGAAGAGCATACTATACCTTCAACCATACAAATCAGAGCTTGACCAGAGGACAAAGCATTAAACTGATAGAAATCTGGAAAAAAACTAGGATGGATGTTTCAGTGAGTACAAGTGACCCTTGCTCCAGAGGGAAATGGACTAATGCTCTCCTTGCCCCGGTGGAGTTTGCACAGATAGCTATCAAGTATCGTGCAGAGATTTTAAAGGAGTAATATACTTACTTGAAGCCTCAGCTCTACTGCTTATAATGTGGCTTTGAACAGGTTATTTCAACTTCTCTAAACTTTTTTTTATCCTAATCTTTAGAATGAGATAGTTCAGGCAGTTACATTCATGAACTTGTCCTAGAAAAAGTGGCACATACCTCTTTGCTGCGTATCACTACTATCACATTTGAGATACTTCCTTTGAGGAAGCTATGCACTGATGCTAGAGCCTAGTTCACCCTTTGAAGCAATTTTAGAACTCCTTTGAAGGAAGGACCATCAGAACTGTTGTACCCCACAGTATGGCACACAGGTATGTCAATTACGTTTGTGAACTCATCCTAGAAAAAGTGCTACATACCTCATTGCTGAATATCAGTAGGGTCACCAGGTGGCCAAGGGAAATACTTCAAAGGTGAAATATTTAGCAACAAAGTACGTGGCACTTTTTCTAGAGTGAGATCACGAACTTAATCGTCTGACCTTGTATTGCCTACCCTGTTGACCTATCCACAGGATAGTAATGGGATTCAAAGAAGACCATGTTTGTGAAAGTAATTTGTAAACAATAAATTACCAACCAGTTATGGTTTGTGTAGAGTCGGGAAGCCCTTGGAAGATGTGCTTGATACTATGGAGCCTTTCACCAAAATAAAAATAAAGCAAAATGTCACCTTTATGTATATTAGATAATTTTGATATTTAACTTCAAAAGATCCACTTAGCGTTTAACAGTCCCTAAGATGGAGGTCACCTCATCATAATAATCGTTCTGCCCACATTCCAGAGGAGGATACCTGTTCTTCCTAGTTACCCCATCACTTCATTGGCTTATAGTCAGTGAATGACTGAGGAAATGTGTGTGCATGTGTGTGCATGCGTGTACATAGTATAGGTAAATGTGTTTGTATCACTCATTCTTCCATCTTTTAGCAGTTACAATGCAATAAGTAAGCACTCTCTGTGATGGAAGAAGCATAATGCTTCTCCTGCGGTCCTAAGTGTCTCACTCACCATTGAGCTGGACAATCCAACTGTTTGTATTCAACTTTCGTGACCCCCTTATCCAGGTTAATTTTGGTAACATATTATGTTTCTGTCCCTGTCAGTGGGATTAACTGAGAAACTACAGAATGCATCAACAATCTGATCTCCTGGGATGCAATCTGGTAACCTTATTTCCATCAGAGCCTGGGGCACACCTGTTGATATATATTTTTAAATTTATTCCTTTCTGGTCAGCATAAGGCAAAACAGAAAAATCGCTCTTTCGTGTCTGTCTTAGTAGCATGTGTTTCAGGCGCTCCTTATCTCTCCAGTGAAAAGGGAAAGAGCTCTTAGTACTGCGCTATGTACTTTGTGTTCACTTGATAATTATTAATTTATTTTGAACTTTTAAAGTGAACTATGACATATGGACAGAAAATGCACAAATTCACCTTTATGAATTCTCATAAGCTACTACCATTCAGAGAAAGAAAGTAAAATATTACTGTTCGGCCAGCAAAAAAAAAAAAAAAATTCTCTTATATGCCATCCTCGGGACTCCTTCTTCCTCTCCAAAGATAGCAAGCATTCAGACTTCTAATGCTATAGATTAATTTTGCTTGCTTTTAAATTTTATATAAATGGAAGCATGTAGTATGCATTATTGCAGGACATTTTTTTGTTCTAGTTCAGCATGATAAGTATTCCATAACGTTAGAGTCCAATATATTAGTCTTTTTCTTTAGAATTAGTGTTTTTGACATACTATTTAAGCAAACTTTTTCCACCCAAAGATCATGAAACTTTTCTGTTATTCCTGAGAAGTCTGATGTGTTGCATTCACATTTAGAACTGTAAACATTTATTTTCATGTATGGTATGTGGTAAGGGGTCTAGAATTATTTTTTCATGAGGATAACTAAAAGTCTTTTCATTTATAATTGCTTTTGTTATAAATCAATTGTCTACCCATACGTGAGTTTGTCCTGGACTTTCTAATCTGTTCCATTTGTATACTTGTCTCTTCTGAGTCAATGCCCCTACCTCTGACTAAAGCTTTATAATAGAGCCTAATATCTAGTCATGGATCACAACTATATTGATTGTTCTTGGCTCTTTACACCTCCATTGACATTTTAGGATCATTTTATCTGTCTCAGTAATAAAAAAAAAAGCAATGAAAAATGCTAGAATTTTTATTGAAATCACTTCGACTTAATAGGCGAATTTGTGGAGAATTGACATGTTCGTAATGTGATATCTTCCAATCCATGATTATGAGAGTATCTTTTGACCTATACACATCTTTAATTTAGCTATAGAAGTCTTATAGTTTTTAGTGTTTTGCAGTTTTTTATGTGTGTGGGTGTGTGCTTACACACTCCTATGTGTGTACTCTCCTGCATATTTCTTAGATTTATTCCTAGGCATATTTTAAAAATGCTGTTGTAATTTAATTTACTTATTTTGGGGTGCTAGTATATAGATAGAAATAATTTTCACATATTGATATTGAAGCCAGAATCCTTGCTAAAGTCACTCATTTCTTCTGAAAATTTATAGTTTAAAAATTTTCTAGTGAAAATGAGAGAGATCTCTGGATGAGATGTGTGAAATCTCATCTTCTGTAAATAATTGCTTTCCAATCCTTGTGCCTTTTATTTCTTTTCTTATCTTATAGCATTGGCTAGGAACTCTTATACAATACTAAATAGAAATGATCTTGTCAGATATCCTTGTCTCCTTTCGATTCTAACTTTGATAGCTATAGTAATTCTTTATTTATCTTAATAATTTTTTATTAAATCATAACTGTGTACAATAATGCATTTATGGGGTAAATGTACTGATTTTATATACAATTTGGAATGCTTACATCAAACTGTTTAACATAGCCTTCACCAAACTTACTTCATTATTGTGTTAAGATATTTATACTCTACTCTTAATGGATTTGATATGTATCCTTGCAATAGTATTTCCATTGCTATCCTTTATCAATTCAAAAGTCCTCTTTGGTTTTTATTTGGTGAAGAGTTTTCAACCTAAATGAGTGTTGAATTTTGTTAAATATTTATTTTATGTATCTACTATATTTAGGTTATCATTTGCTTTCCTCTTTCTTCTATTAATGTGGTAGATTATATTTATCTCCTTTACCATATACTTCTTTGTGTGTGTGTGTGTGTGTGTGTGTGTGTGTTAGGTGAGTTTTAGGTTCACAGCATAATGGAACAGAAAGTACAGAGAGTTCCTACGGGCTTCCTGCCCTCCTGCACTTGCATAGCCTCCCACTTTGTCAGTGTCCTATACTCAAGTGGTACATTTATTAAAATTGATGCATTTGTGTTGGCACATCATCACCCCAAATCCATAGTTCACATCAGAGTCTACTCATTGTCCTATATATTCTATGGGTTTTGACAAATGTGTAATGACATGTATTTAGCATTATAGCAAATATTCTTTGCTCCATCTATTCATCCTTCCCTCTCCCCAGCCACTGGCAACCACTGATCTTTTGATTGTCTCCTTTGTTGTGCTTTTTCTAGAATATCATGTAGTTATAATTATATGGTATGTAGCCTTTCCAAGTGATGAATTTCATTTAACAATATGCATTTAAGTTTCCTCCATGTCTTTTTTATGGCTTAATAGCTCATTTATCATTAATGCTAAATAGTATTGATTGTCTGGATGTACCACAGTTTATCCGTTCACCTACTGAAGGACATCTTGGTTTTGCTTCCAAGTTTTGACAATTACAAATAAAGCTGGTATAAACATCCATGTGCAGGTTTTTGTGTAGACATGTTTTCAATTCATTTGGGTAAATATTAGGGAGCATGGTTGCTGAATCATATGGTAAGAGTATCTTTTGTTTTGGAAGAAACTGCCAGCCTGTTTTGTAAATGGCAGTACCATTTAACATTCCATCCAGCAGTGAATGAGAGTTTCTCTCGCTCCATATCCTTATCAGCATTTGGTGTTGTCAGTGTTTTGGATTTTGGCCGTTCTAGTACATATGTAGTGGTGTCTGTTGTATTCATTTATAATTCCCTGATGGCATATGATATGTAACATCTTTTAATATTCTTACCACGTGTATGTCTTCTTTAGTGAGGGGTTTATGCATGTATTTTTTCATCTTTTAAATTGGACTGTTCATTTTCTTATTGTTGAATTTAAAGTGTCCTTTGTATATTTTTGGTAAGAGTCCTTTATTTGAAAATATTTGGCAAATATTTTCTTCTAATCTTTTAAATATTAAAGCAACATGCCTTCTTAGAATTTACCTACTTAATTATGTTATATTAATATACATACACATATATATTTGTAAATATAGAATTGATTTGCTAATTTTTTAAAGAATTTCGAATCTGAGTCTATGAGTAAGATTGTCTTATAATTTTTTTTCTTGTTCTAATCAAATGTCAGTATCAAATTTTACAAGCCTCAGAAAAGAATTTGGAGAACTTTTTCTATTCTTCAAAGAATTCATTTAAGATAGGTATTATTTCTTAAGTATTTGGGAAAATTCATGGCTAAAACCACCTAGGCCTACAATTTTCTTTGTTGAAATGCTTTTTTTTTGCAGACTTAATTTCTTTAGGATATAGGACTGTTCTATTTTCTACTATGCCTGTTTTATTATATTTTTTAAGAATTTTAAAAGTTAGATTTAAATGTCAAATTTACTTGCGTAAAATTGTTTATAGTACCCTTGTACCTATATTTTAGGTGCTAAATTTATGCTTCTCATTTCTTGTGTTGGTTTGATCTCTTCTCTAGTTTTCTCTTGTGCACTTTCACCTCCACCCCACTGCCAGAATTTATCATGTTATAAATCCCTCAGAAAATGTTTGTCTTTGTTGATTATTTTAGTGTACATTTTATAAATTCATTATTTTTGGCTCCTTTTACTATTTTCTCCATTCCACTTCTTGGGTTTTATTCACTACTCTAAAATTTTTTAAGACGGACCGCTGGAGCACTACTTTTTAACCTTTCTTATACTAAGATGTGCATTTAATGATATATAAGTTTCTGTTAGCGTGGTATTAGCCGCATTCTACAAGTTTATTTTATGTTATAGTTTCATAGTCATTCAATTCAGGCTCTTTTCTCCTATTGATAGTGATATTTTATGTCCATTGAGTTATTTAGAAAACCATCGTTTAATTTCTTTTTTTTTTTTTTTTTTTTGAGACAGAGCCTCAAGCTATCCCCCTGGGTAGAGTGCCGTGGCATTACAGCTCACAGCAACCTCCAACTCCTGGGCTCAAGCGAGTCTCTTGCCTCTGCCTCCCAAGTAGCTGGGACCACA
>CAUYTI010122889.1:0-12474 GCA_963575145.1 Galago senegalensis | reverse complement strand
ATGTATATTTACCTATACCTGATCTTAGGTCATGTTGTTCTGTTGTATTTTCTGTATGTGTTGTGTTATACTTGTTTATTTTTCTCCTCTACATGATCTAACTTGGTTTTTAGTTGTTTTTTTTTTTTTTTAAGAATTTTGGAAAGTGGCTCGGCGCCTAAGCTCAACCGGCTGGGGCGCCAGCCATGTACACCTAGGGTGGCGGGTTCGAATCCCCAGCCCGGACCCGCCAAACAACAATGACGGCTGCAACCAAGAAATAGCCGGGCGTTGTGGTGGGCGCCTGTGGCCCCAGCTACTTGGGTTGCTGTGAGCTGTAATGCCACGGCACTCTACCCAGGGGGACAGCTTGAGGCTCTGTCTCAAAAAAAAAAAAAAAAAAAAAGAATTTTGGAAAGTTTGTTTTTGTTCCACTAGTTATCTTCATGACCAAAACATTTTATAATGTTATCAATCCCCCCCTTTCCTTAATCATTTAGTGTTCTGTCAGTCTTAACCTTGCACTGTGTTCCATTTATTATTTACACAATTTTGCTTTTTGTTTTGTTTTTGAGACAGCCTCAAGCTGTTGCTCTGGGCAGAGTGCCATGGCATACAGCCCACAACCAGCTCAAACTCTTGGGTTTAAGTGATTCTCTTGCCTCAGCCTCCCAAGTGGCTGGGACTATAGGCGCCTGCCACAACACCCAGCTATTTTTCTATTGCGGTTGCCATTGTTATCTTACCTGGCCTAGGCAGGGTTTGAACCCGCCAGCCTTAGTATACGTGGCCTGCGCCCTACCCACTGAGCTACGGGTGCTGCCTATTTTGCATTTTTTTTGTTTTTCTGAGACAGAGCCTCAAGCTATCTCCCTGGGTAGAGTGCCATGGCATCATGTTCACAGCAACCTCCAACTCCTGGGCTCAAGCGAGTCTCCTGCCTCAGCCTCCCAAGTAGCTGGGACTACAGGCGCCCACCACAATGCCCAGCCATTTTTTTTGGTTGCAGCCATCATTGTTGTTTGGCAGGCCCGGGCTGGGGATTCAAACCTGCCACCTTAGGTGTATGTGGCTGGTGCCTTAGCCGCTTGAGCCACAGGCGCCGAGCCTATTTTGCAGTTTTGATTAGATACTTCTCCCGAGTAGATTCCTCAGGAAGGGCTCACTAATAAGAATCAAATTCTAATTCTAAATTATTTTTCTATAACCTATTACTTGAAAGTCTGCTTTGGGCAATGTTAAATCCTTGATTCATATTTTCTTCTTCCCTTGAATCCCTGGAAAATGTTCCACACTGGTTTGCTTTGTGTGGTGCTGGTGAGATGACTTATTTTATCTGTGCTTCATCATCCTGGGGTCCTAGTCCATCCTCCTTTTACCAGGCAGGCAGTAGGGAAATGAGTATAAGAATTCTCTATAGCCTGCCCCTATCATGGGTGTTGGTTATGGATGATTTTGTTTCATGTCATTACAAGGACGATGTATGAAGATATTCGGGTTAGATCTCTGCCATTATCTTTGAACATAACTTATCTTCTGGGACTAAGGCTTTATGTCCACACATCAAAAAAGATGGCATCAGACCCATACATCAGATGATTACTGGCTTATTTTCATGGATTTTAAGATGTTCTTTCTTCATCAATCTCTCTGACACTGAAATACATCTTACACCTGATATATGTACCACATTATAGTTTTCTTTTAGTAGTACACATGGCGAAATTAGTGGTGTTCTGAATCTGATGAAACACTAGTATGTTTTCTGTCTCAACTTGCCTCAAAGCCCCACTTTTCCTGAGTTGGAATCTAACCATATATAATAAAAAGGTCATGTGGTTCCCTTTTCCCTTTAGGGAATCCCACTGAGGGGAAATGGGCTCCAAATGGGTTCCATGCTGCTCACCCCAATTGACTGGCTTTTCAAACACAAGATCACTGACGGGCATTGTAGAGTCCTTTTATTCTCTTTGTAAAAGAGAAATTGGTAACCTGCCTCAGATTTGAGACAACTGTCCTTTCTCAGCATTCTGTTTCAGTTTGACTCAAATTTTACTGCTCTTAGCAGATTTCTTTTGTAGTACATATTACTGGACCATGGACTCCATTATTTTTGGTTCTTCTTGTTTAAAATGTTGGTGTTTGGGGGACTGAAGCAAGCCTTGCTACGCTTTCTTCCTCATCAGACATTTGGATGTTGCTGTTTTAACTTAAAAAATATTATAAAAGGAACTAAAGAGTTACTATTCTCATCTGTTTAGAAAAATTATTCTAGCATGTATACACACACACACACACATATATATATATATATATATTTTTTTTTTTTTTTTTTGGATATGGTCTCACTGTTCCCTAAGATGAAGTGCAGTGGTACAATCACATCTCACTGCAGCCTTGGACTCCTGGGCTCCAGAGACCCTCCCACCTCAGTCTCCCATGTAGCTGAGATGGGCATGTATCACCATGTCTTGCCAATTAAAAACAAATTCTTTTTTTTTTTGAGATGGAGCCTCAAGCTATCCCCCTGGGTAGAGTGCCATGGCATCACAGCTCACAGCAACCTCCAACTCCTGGGCTCAAGCGAGTCTCCTGCCTCAGCCTCCCAAGTAGCTGGAACCACAGGCGCCCGCCACAACGCCTGGCCATTTTTTTTTTTTGGTTGCAGTCATCATTGTTGTTTGGCGGGCACGGGCTGGGGATTTGAACCCGCCACCTTAAGTGTATGTGGCTGGCGCCTTAGCCACTTGAGCCACAGGCGCCGAGCCAAACAAATTCTTTTTGTAGAGATGGGCCATGTTATGTTGCCAAGGCTGGTCTTGAATTTCTGGCTTCAAGTTATCCTCTCACCTCAGCCTCCCAAGCTATTGGGATTATAAGCATGAGTCACTGTACCTGGTCAGGACGCTGATATTTTTGTAGTCTTAAGAGGCCAACACTTAAATCAGCAGGAACCTAGGAAATTTCAGATACAATATATTCTTGTGTATTCACCTGGTGAATATGAGGGAAAAAAAACTAAGGAATTTAGCTGTTATTTAACTAACAAACAAACAAAGGCACATACACAAAGAATACTATCCTAGGTTTGCAAAAACGTTAAAAATAAGAGACTATTTTGTTGAATACACTGCATATGCAGACAGTCAGTTGATCATCAGGAATGTAGGTTTATTCCATTAAAAAACAAAACAGATTCATTCCCCAAAAGTACTGTATTCTTTAAAGCAGCAGCAATCAAAAGGCACATATATATGTAATACCTCAAGCAAAATAGAAACTGAACATTAAAAAAATATGTTATTTAAAAACATGTTGAAGACTATTTGTTAATATGAACACAGATTATAAAAATGACACTTTTAAAATAATTGTATTCCTTTACCTTTAATAAGAAGGAATATTGGTGTCATCTTGTGGCACATATCACAAACCTTTTTACCACTTAATTTGGTTTGCTAAAGAGAAAACAGATAAAATATAGCTTAATTTTTTTAGTGCTTTCTCATATTTTTTAAATATTTGGAATTCGTAACCTAAAAAGAAAAGTAATTCTCATTTTTCTTAACTTAGAGAAAGCCTGAAGTTATACATAACTAGGGAAACCCACTATACAAAAAAGGAATATATTTGCGATATTCTAAAATATGAAGGATATGATTATATTTTGGAATCAACATAATAACCAACTCCCTTCCTAAAACAGACTAAAAGTCAACACGTAATAAATCTAAAGGTCAATTATATTAAAATAAAATAGTATTTGATTAAATTACTGCTCACTTAGGAAGTATAATGAATATTCCTGGTTAGGGATGCTCAGGTTAGAAATGGTATAACATCAATATTTAGTGTATATAAAAATTTGAAGATTCAGATACATTATAATGAAAAGTTTACAGTAATCACACAAAAAGTGTTCCTTTTAGCCCCATGTGGTTGTATGAGATCTTCAATAATAGATTTCATATCATACATGTTGAAGTGTTCCTCTTAGCTTTCTGCTGCTAAGTCACTTTTCTATGAAATATTAAAGGGTTGAGGAGTGTTCACAGAATCGTTCTATTAAAAGTGAGAGAAGAGAAACTGAAACTCCAGTTTTAAATGACAATAAAGAATATAAAATACTAGTATAATAAAACATTTAAATAGTACTAAATGCACAATTTAAATACCAGTTATAACTGTCATTAGTTTTCCCCTTTAAAAAATCAGTTCCTGGGCTTTTAGGTGTGTTTCCTTTTTAAAAATAATAATCATCCGTCTCATGGTCACACACTTGGTCTATAACCACAGTTTGGTAATAATCCTATCCAACATCCATGTGCTCTTGCTCTCGGGCCACTCTCTGGCCACCAGGAGGTCTCAAGTCCTGTCTGCATGTTGTGTGGCAGGAGGCCACAGTCCTGGGTTTCACCCTACAGCAGGACAGCCTGGGCCACCTCCTTGATGGTGGACGCAGCTCTCCCCAGTTCTTCTTCTGTTTGTTCCACTGTGACCACAACCCTAATGCTGAGAAACAGTAAAGGACACAAAAATTTATCAAGGGAGAATTTATACCAAGGTCAGCCATCTATGGCCCATGAGCCAAATCCAGCACCACCAGCTTTTATAAATAAAGTTCTACTCAAGGCAGCCTGCCCATTTGTGTGCCCGCTATCTATAGCCAACTTCTCAGTGCTGTGGCAAGTGAGCATATGTGCCAGGGACTTTGTGGCCTGCAGGCCCTGGACTGTACCAATAGCGTGCACGCACTCAGAGCAGACTATTATGGGCCCTGCTACCTAGACTGGGAAACAGTATCCTGTCCATCACCTACTGCTTCGTGTGGTGCCAACACAGAGCAGGAACTCACCTTTTTCAAATCAGTAAGTGTCTGGCTATTGGTATTTATAACTCAATAAGCAATGCGGAAGGAAGTTCTTTAATATTCTGTGCATGGCAGAAATTTTCAAGATTTTGGGAAACTGAAGAAATATTAGCATCATAGGACAATACCACCTCTGTCCCACTCTTCCTTTTGTGAACATTTGCTTCATGCTTCGTCACATTTACCGAGCTGTTCTGTGCTGGACACAGAGTTCTGAGGACCCAAAGCAAGCGTGGCTCCCATCCTGGTTTATCTGTATCTTACTAGCACGGCTGGATTACACGGTTGGATGGGTGCAATGAAAACCGATGGGCAAGATCTCTAAGGTGCCTTGAGCTACAGCCAGACTGACCTTCCAAATCTAGATCTGGTGCCCACTCTTCATCTTGTGGCCTCTCTGACCTAGTGCCTGGCCCCTCTGATGCATGTGCTTTTGGCTCCTAGATGGACCTGGAAGGCCCCAATGCACCCTGTGTGTGACACACATTGTTTCTCCAGGCTTCGGTTAGTTGTCACCTGCTCTCAGACACCTCAGCACCATCCCAGAGCAAAGCTGACCACACTCCTCCTGTGATCCCCTAACCCAGTGCCATATTTAGATGTTCATCCCCCTCAACTATACTGTGAGTGCTCTGACTGCAGAATCCAGTCTCCTTTAATGTCTTTAACCTTTGGTGTGTCTTGTGGACTCTGCAGATTTTCCCCACCTTTGCTTTGTTTCCTGAGTGTCCGCTGGATAAAACACCAGAAAAGGCAGCATGACCACCATGACCCAGACTGCTGTCCCTCCATGAAGTATAGCCCTCATGGTAGAGGCTGCTGGCCCGGTGTGTGCCACCTTTGAGACATGGGAGGGATCAGTGGTGGGAACTTCAGCTTGCCCGGGTTCAGTCCAAGGATCCCAGACATTTCTTTGAGTTAAATGGGTCCATAAATGAGTCCTAAAGGGCTTTTCAGTTAAAATTTTAAAATATCTAGTTTAAAGACAAAGCAGATAATAAGCTATACTGTAATGATAGATATTTTGCCTGATTCTGTGATAGTCTTTCAGAATTTTTCAAACCATAATGTATTTCAGAGTTTAAAGTAGAAAAAAAATAAGATCATATTTTAATGTCAACTGACCTGGGAGGGGGGAGGTTCTTCTCTTCTTTCTCCAAGTAGCGTGCCTGAGTCAACGCGATACTTCTGTTCATGCACTGCGTGAAGAGAGAAAGGAAGATAAGTGCAGCCTACTCTTCAGACACAGTGGCAATTCACATGGGAGGGTTCACCGAAATCTCTCAGCAGCAGTTTTTACTCCCTTTCCCAGTTATAACTACAAGAGCAGCAGTCCCCAAACTTTTTGGCACCAGGGACTAATTCCATAGAAGATAATTTTTCCATGGATTGGGGGATGGAAGGGTACTGATGGATGGTTTCAGGATAATTCAAGTACATTACATTTATTGTGTAGTTTCTTTCTAGTATTATTTTATTACACTGTAATACATAATGAAATAATTATACAACTCACAGTAACAATCGGGGGGAGCTCTGAGCTTGTTTCCCGGCAACTAGATAGTCCCATCTGGGGGTGTTGAGAGACAGTGACACCCAGTGACAAGTGTGTTGTTGCTATAAAGCTTGCCACCAGATGCAGCTTGTCACTTGCCACTCACTGATAGGTTTGGTATTTGTAGCTGTAAATGCAAGCAACTGATTTATTGTGGTCTCTGTGCAGTCAAACCTCTCTGCTAATGATAATCTGTATTTGTAGCCACTCCTTAGTGCTAGCATCACTGCCTCAGCTCCACCTCAGATCGTCAGGCTTATGCATAACCTAGACCCCCCACCCCACGCACTTTACAGTAGGGTTCATGCTCCTATAAGAATCCAATACAGCTGCTGATATGACGACAGGCAGAGCTGAGACAGTGACGCAAGCAACAGGGAGCAGCTATCAATACAAACGAAGCTTTGCCTACTTGCCCACCATTCAACCCTGCTGTGCAGAGCAGCTCCTGATAGGCCATGGGCAGGAATCGCATCCGTGGCTTGGCAGTTGGTGACCACAGTGCTTGAGACAACCTTACAATACCCACAGCATAAGCTCAAGAAGCCACGTCCATAGAACATCCCGCAGTGATGAATACATTTGTTCTGCAGTGTCCAGTACTGTCACCAAGAGTCTCATGTGACTGCCAAGCACTTAAGAGAGGTGGCTGATGCTACTGAGAGCTCAAATTTCTAATTTACTCCTACCTACTTTAAAGTTAAACAGTCATAGGTAGCCAGCAGCTATCATTTTAGGCAAAGCAGAGCTGGAACATAGGGAAGTAGTATGAGCAAAGTTCTGCGGGCATCCAAGAGCCTCACCAAAGAGCAGTGCCAGCAGGACCACGTCAGAGAAACATTGCTACACTTCAAATAGCAACAGTAATATGACCGTCACATGCTACACCTGGGCAAGATGCTATCAGGATTAAAGAGGCTGGTGTTAAATTTTGGCATCGCTTTCCCATACATGAACCATGTCAACATTTTTATTTTTAAATCAAAATGTTCTCTACTAAAATAAACAAAGGATAAAAAACAGAGCAAAGTTAAAAGATATGGAAGATTTTTTTTTTTTTTTCAGTTTTTGGCTGGGCTGGGTTTGAATCTGCCACCTCCGGCATATGGGGCCAGTACCCTACTCCTTTGAGTCACAGGCACTGCCTGGGAAGATTTCTTTTTTAGGGTGATAAAAATGTTTTGGAATTAGATAGCAATGGCTGCACAACTTTGTGAATGTACTAAAAACCACTTCACTGTATACCCCCAAAGGGTGAGTTTTATGGTATGTAGATTATATTTTTTAACAAATAAAACAGAGGAAAGGGTAGACAGAGGAAAGTACTCCACATGCCTGGCAGTAAAGCATCTATTAGCTGCAAGGAAGAGAAGGAAGCGATACCAGCAATGACGATAGCCTCTTGCTGGCTCTACACGCTGGACATGAACTCCTGAGAACATCTGGCCTGGCTGTTTCTAGCCGAGCTGGTTAAGAGACATTATAAACAACAGCTCAGTTTGTAAAAAGTAGTGTCCTGTCGAGCAACTCAACATAAACTTGGCAAAACCTCTAGTTCTACAAAGCTTAAACAAAGCTTAAACAAGAGTTACAGCACCATGATTCCTCTCTCCTTTGAACACTGAAAAAAAAAAGAGGAGAGTGGGGCAAAGGATTTTGAAGATTTAAAGCTGTGATTATGCAAAGAAATTGTAAGATCTTTCTTTTTTCTTCCACATAGTATATACTGTTCCTCACTACCCCAGACTGTTCTCGTTCAGCTCCAAGATAACTTCCTTAAGATACCCAGTATCATACTGAACCCACAGATACACTTTTGGGATTTGTGAGTTGTCCAGACTTTGACTTTCTCTTTCTCAATGTTCATATTGAGTCATTTCATTCACATTTTCCTCTGCATACCCATCTGGAACAAAGCAGTAGTAAGACTAACTGTTGCATCTAATAAAAAAGAACAGAGGTGGATTTCAGACAGAACTGGTATACTGGCATGGAGAGAAGGCAAATGTCCCAAACACAAAGCCCATGTAGACAGCTGTCCTAAGGCAGCTCCAGGGGAAACTCTGAGGGAGGACAAGGAATCATCATTTGGGGTCCTGCACACACACAGGCAGCCCACATGGACTGCACTGCTATGGCTGTCTTTTTTTCATTGAGAAAAACAAAGTCACCTATCACACGAAGGCAGTATAATAAATCTGAATTTTACTGGCTTGTTCATTTAGTTTGTATTTAATTTATAAAATCTGTTTTGGTTTTACATTTATTTGTACAAGAATGCTAATCGCAAACACGTTGCACTTACTTTTGTGGCAGTCTATGTTTAAGCAAAATTACAATAAAAATACCAAAGCAGTAAAGCAGGCAGTGGGATACTTTTTCCCTTTAAGGTGGGTTCATCTCTCTTCATGTCTGCAGAGCTGTGCCCCAGGGGACATAACACTTCCTCACTTAGCAAGGCCAGTTGCTCCAGCCCGACCACTCATCATCTGACAGATTTCCTTAATTAGGAAACTCAGATTCCGGGTTTGTTTTCACTTTTGTTTAACACAACTGACTCCAGAAGGCCACATACTGTATGCAGTTTCCCACGAATCCACCATTACTCCAGATTTTGTGGCTCAAACACTATAGGATGTAAGAGGCTACAAAGCCAGTGGTGACTTTCCCACCTGGTCTGTGCATTTCACAGCCATGCACTGAGAAGCATGCCTGAGAGGGCATCTGCATGGATGAGGCTCACGCCTGGCCAAGGCACACAACAGGAACAGCTGTCATCATGACCCCAAGGGGACAAGGAAGCAGAAGATGCCCATTTTCATTCTCAAATACATATGACGTGTATGTCAGATTCGACTAAAGGCAATGTTGTCACAGGGCACACACACTCAGAGTGTGCAAATCCCCTGTATGTTTCTTTCAGAAGGGAGAAGGGGTATCCAGAGCACTATGGGATGGGGGGGTGCACAGGAGAGGCAGTGCTACTAAAAGGACAAAAGAGCCAAGGACTTTCCTCAGAATGTGCTTCTTAGTTAATGTCTAAGTACTGATTAGTAGCAAAAAGACTTTTGGAAGGTAAAAAAACTTAAAACAAGTCTTTTCAAGTAGGCATATAATGAGCATTGCCTTCCTTCCTGCCTATGAAAGCATTCTGACTTCAGGATGACAGTTAATAGACTGTCCCTGAGCCATGCTGCTATGCTGGGGCCTCATTCCAAATTGGTCAGCTGTCTGGGAATGTGTGTGACACACAATGACTCCAACAACTATAACAGCCTGACTTTGTAAAAGGTGAGCAAGTGAGTTTTCTATATGGCTAACTATTCACAGGAGAAACTAAGCATGTATCTTTAAATACAAAGTGGCAAAGGATACAGCAACTTTGGAGGTCTGTAAAGAAATAAGGTATAATTTCGATATTTTAAAATATTTTGAGGTTTGATTTGTGACCTAGGATGTGCCTGAGCTTGAAGAACGATCCATGAGAAGAATGTATCCTCAGTACTATTGGGTGTGAGGTTCTGCATATGTCTGTTAAGCCCACTTGTTCTACCCATATTTATGTTCACGGTTATTCTACTTAGTTTCTGTTAAGAGGATCTTTCCAGTTCTTTCAGTGGGGTGTTAGGGTCTCCAGCTTTATGATGGTGTTGTTTATCATATTGTTCAGTTTGGGTTGCTTTATAAATCTGGGAGTGTTTAAGGTAGGTAAATATTTAGAATAGAAATGTCTTCTTGTTGGATTGTTCCCTTGACCAATATGTAGTGTCTATCATCTTCCTTACTTTTGTTGCTTTAAAGTCAATTATCATTGCAATAGTAAAGATTCCTGCTCCTGCTTTCTTTGGTTGCCATTTGCATGAAATATTGTTTTCCAGTCTTTGACCCCGAGTCTGGATTTGTCCTTTGGGGGGTGGGGGTGGGGGCTAGATGTGTTTCCTAAAGACAGCATATAGTTGGCTTGTGCTTCTTTATCCAGCCAACCAGCCTGTATCTCTTCAGTGGGGAGTTCAAGCCATTCACATTTACTGAGAGGATTGATAGGCAGGATGGAGTTGGTTCATCTTGGTGGGGCTCTGTTTTATCACATGGGCTACTACAGTGGCTAGGCTTTGTCCTTTGGTTTCCAAGAGTCTATTTTGTTAGGGGTCCACTGTGTTATTCTGTATATGGTACAGGTCTGAGTGCTTCCTGCAGGGCAGATCTTGTGTTAGGTAAGGTGGAGGGCAAACAGTGGCAAGGAAGTGGCTATGGGTGGAGAGTAGGGACCAAATTATAGCTAGGAACCAAACTGCAGCTCAATCTATTCCCTAGTGGGAACATCCATAGTGAAAAGTTCCTAGAGCTCATTAGCATCTAGTTAAACCTGTGATATAATCTATTATATAATCCCAACCTGTCAATTACAGGTTGTATCCAAAGGCAGGATACAACAACCAATCCTGCCAGGGGAAAGATGAGACCAACTAAGCAGCTCATAAAAGGCAGCATGTGCTCAGACCTGGGGTTTTTCTCCACTTGTGGAGAAAAGATTTTAAGTTTGAAGATAAAGACCACTCTTTTCTGGCTTGTAAAGTTTCCACTGAGAAGTCAGCTGTTAGCTGATGGGCTTGCCCTTATAGGTCAGCTGTCGCCTATGCCTGGCTGCTCACAGGATTTTCTCTTTCATTTTGACTTGGGCCAGGTTCATTACTATGGGTTTAGGAGATGCTGTTTGAACTGAGCTGTCCCAGGGTTTAATAACCATCTAGTACAGTAGTTCTCAACATATGGGTCATGACCCACAAAAACTGTATTAAAGGGCTACAGCATTAGGAAGGTTGAGAACCACTGATCTAGTAGGTTTACGTCTGAATCTTTAGTGATGCTTAGGAAAATTTCTGCTATAATATCGTCAACTAAAGCTTCCATGTTTTGGGGACTATTCTTCTTCTCACTAAAGAATAGCACCAGCAGGACCACTGAATCAGAGAAACATCATTACACTTCAAATAGTAGCAATAATATGATCTCTACATGCTACACTTGCACAAGGTGCTATTGGAATTAAAGAGTCTGATATTGAAATTTTTGCACACCTTTCCCATACATTAATCATGTCAACATTTTTATTTATTAGAAAAAGTATTATTTTTAAATTTCAGATTAATATGGGGCACATATTATTTAGTTACACAGCCTGCTTTTGTAAGGTTAAAGTCCGGATTGCAGATGTGTCCTTCACCTAGGAAGTAGGCAATATACCCATATAATGTATCTGTTGGGTGGGAATTTACCCGACCCTCCCCACCCTACTTGAATTTGCCTGAGTTTTTCTCTCATGTGAACATGTTAATCTACTAGTTCTTTTTTTTTTTTTTTGAGAAAGAGCCTCAAGCTATCCCCCTGGGTAGAGTGCCGTGGCTTCACAGCTCACAGCAACCTCCAACTCCTGGGCTCAAGCAAGTCTCCTGCCTCTGCCTCCCAAGTAGCTGGGACCACAGGTGCCCACCACAACGCCCAGCTATTTTTTGGTTGCAGCCATCATTGTTGTTTGGTGGGTCCAGGCTGGATTTGAACCCGCCACCTTAGGTGTATGTGGCTGGGGCCTTAGCCACTTGAGCCACAGGCGCCGAGCCAATCTACTAGTTCTAATTAAATACTGAGTATGTTCAGTCTTTTCCTTCCATTCTTGTGATATTTTGCTTATGTTCTCCAAATTTATCCAGGTTGTCATAAAAAATAAAAAAGTATCATTTGATAATGGCTGAATAGTATTCTATGGTCCACATATACCAAAGTTTATTAATCCATTCATATGTTGAAGGGCACTTGGGTTGTTTCCATATCTTTTGCAATTGTGGACTGGGCTGCTATAAACGTTCAAGTACAAATATTCTTATGGTAAAATGACTTTTTCTTTCTTCTTTTTTTTTTTTTGGAGACAGAGTTTCTTTTTTTTTTTGAGACAGAGCCTCAAGCTGTCCCCCTGGGTAGAGTGCCGTGGCATTACAGCTCACAGCAACCTCCAACTCCTGGGCTCAAGCGAGTCTCCTGCCTCTGCCTCCCAAGTAGCTGGGACCACAGGCGC
>CAUYTI010122887.1:0-22255 GCA_963575145.1 Galago senegalensis | reverse complement strand
CCCCCTCCCTCCTCCCATTCCCCCCTCCCTTCTCCCTCCCCCGTCCGCATGTTCTTAGGCTATTTGGTTATAGCTTTCATATAAAGGTTTAGATTAGTCTCATAATAGGGGTGTGTACATTGGATACTTTTTCCTCCATTCTTGTGATACTTTGCTCAGAAGAACATTCTCCAGCTTGAGCCAAGATTCTTAATCTAAATCTTTCACTTCCACAGTATTCCTTTGGTTAGCGTTTGATTTTCTGCAATACCACCATCCAAGAAGAAAAAGCACCAATGACTTATGATGGTTAATTTTATGTGTCAACTTAGTAGGCCATGGTGCCCAGTACTCCAGTCAAACACTAGCCTACATGTTGCTGAGAAGGTATTTTGTAGATGTTATTAATATTTACCATCAGTTGACTTTAAATAAAGCAGATTACTCTCTATTAATATGGGTAAGTCTCATTCAATGAAATTCAACAAATCTTTCCCTCCGTCTTTCTTTTTTTTTTAACAACCTAAACTAGTACAATGACACAAGAGAAGAAAAAGAGGGGCCTGAGATATTGAAAGCCTGGTCAGTGATGCCTGAATGAGTCCTGTACACAGGACTTCAGGAAAATGAGGACAAAAAAAGGGAACTCCAGGTGAGAGACAGTATAGGGCTGTGGTTAAGAGGCACGGCGCGGGGCGCCAGAGCCCCAGAGCTGGAAACTCCCCTTGCTACAAAGGGTGTGGCACTGAGCAAACTACTTAACCTCTCGGTGCCTCAGTCTCCTCCTCATTAAGATGAGAATAATATTAATATTTATGTCACAAGATCGTTTTAAGATCAAAAGAGTTAACACAAGTACTTTTGATCAGTGCCTGGCACACAAACTTTGGTAAATGTCTACCATTGGGGTGAGGGGTGGATTTTTATTTAGTCCTGGGTGAACTTGGAGAGACCAATTTCTAATCAGCAGTATAAGCAGAAGCTACAATAAGTGAATTAATTATAAGCAAGTGCGCGGTAAGAAGTTGAAGGCAGCCACAAAGTATCGGTGACTCTTTTTAAAGCAGTTAAGCAATATGAGGGAGGAGAAAAATAAAGGATAACCCGAGAGCATGGGTTTAGGTGAAAATGCGTTCAGAAGGAACATCGCAGCAAGAGGGGAAAGATCAGAGGCGAGAAAGCCGCTGAAACTGTTCTACAGCCAGTTTGGAACTTGTGTGCCCAACTACACAGGGAGCCTAAAGAAGAGATCCTTGCCGTCCGAGTTCCCCAGGGAGCTCCAAAGAGCGTCCCTCTTTCGCGTCCGGTTAAGTTTGAATCAGCGCTGACTGATTAGAGGGGGGAAAGGCCCATTTCCCAACGAACCAGACCTTGCAGCCCGCATGATAAAACAACAGGCTTTCCTATATGCACCTCCAGCATGACCTGTTCCACGGCATTGCACTCATCACCCTCCTCCCCTGCCGGCAGCCTCCACCAGGACAGGATGCGGCTCGGGAAGCCAAAGAGACAGCGCCCCGCTCCGAGAGCAGCGCCGGAGTTCATTCCGGGCCCCAGAACACAGGCGCCCGGGAGGGGAAGGAAGGAAACAGAACGACAGGGGCTCGGGAATCGGAGGGGGGTTGGCGAGCAGCCCCTGGCGCTGGGAAAACGACCTCCATGTCCAAGGTCGAACAGGTCCTTCCCTCCCCAGTCCCGGCGGCGAGCACCTCTGCCCCGCCCGCCCGGGACGCGCCGCCCCGGCTCGGATCGGCGCCGCGCCCGCCGCCGCGACCTCCGCCTGGGGATGCCGGGGCGGCGGGGGGCTCGCGGCGAGGTGCAGGTGGCGCGGGGCCCCGCGCTCCGGCGGGGGCGGCCTTCGCCCTCGCCACGCGCAAGCCGTGGGCACAGAACTTCCAAGGCGCGTCCCCGGAGCCCAGGGAGGGCCTGGCCAGGTTCCCCGAGTCCCCCGCACCGGCGCCCCCAGCTCGCGCGCCGCGCCCGAGTGCCTCCCTCCCGCCGCCCCCGACGCCTTTCCCCGGGGCGCTCGCTCCATTCTCCCTTCCTCCTGCCCCCGGGTCTTCTCCGCGCCCGGGAAAACTTTGGCCCCGCCCGCCGGCCCGGACCCCGCACTCACCGCGCCGGGAGCGGAGCAGAAGCGCTGGGCGCCCGCGGAACGAGGGCGGCGGCGCGAGCGCGGAGCTCCTCACAGCGGCCCCTGCCGTCCCGGCCGCCGACTGAGCTGCAAGGGCGAGGAGGCCGCCGGGTGTCACCTGCCCGCTCTCCCACCCCGCCGCGTGACGTGCCGCGGCACCGCCCCCTGCCCGCCCGCCCGCCGCCGCCAGGTACCCGCCGAGGGGCGGGGGGAGGCGCGGCCCCGGCTCGCAGGGGGAGCGGCCGGGAGCGCTGGGGCCCCGGAGCCTCCCCTGGTCCCGCGCCGGGCCGGAGCCCTGGGATGTCACCTGGGTCCTGTACTAACTACATTTCTCTCTGAGCACCATGCCATCACCTGAGGTCATCTCAGATGGCTTAACATAGTGTGAAAACTGTCGTCACGCATGACTCATTGGGGGATGAGTTGTCGGGAAATCCAAAATGAAGAAAAGCTGGCTGAGGGAAGGCTGGAGGGAGGAGAAAAAGGGGAGTCCCTGCTCCCGAAAGGGGGTGCGGAGCGTTAATTCCCAGCTAAAATGGGGCCCTGAGAAGCCCGCCTATTGGGGTCAGCTCATCCCCTGCTCATTAAGAAACTGGAGAATTTTGCTGCACCCCTAGGGGCGGGGGTGCACGACGGGGGCTTTCACAGCAGTGACGAGCAGATTGTATATAATCTAAGTTAACTTTTTTCCTGATAACACTAACTGTTGCTGGAACAAAGTCTGTCAAACTCGCTCCTTATCGTCTCTTGCCCCGGAAGTGGGGTGGGGATGGATGTTAGCGAGTGCACCTCCGCTCAATTTATTTATTGTTTTAACTTACCTGACCTTGTATCAGGTAACTATCATCTTAACCATCTCTAGATTTGGAATCATGACCTTAATAGCTTTTTCAGCAAAGCAGGAATCTGGAGAAGTTATTTGCTTATAAGGCAAAACCAAGGGTACTGATTTGTCTCCTAAAACTGTCTTCTAGAACCCTAAAAAATAACCCCAGAGGCTGCAGTTCAGACCCGAGCACCTCTCACAGAGATGGGCTGTGTGTTTGCGTTCTCAGCATGGAATCAGAATTTCTTTTTTTTTTTTTTTTCATTTTTTGAAGTTTTTGGCCGGGCCGGGTTTGAACCCGCCACCTCCAGTATAAGGGGCTGGCGCCCTACTCCTATGAGCCACAGGTACCGCCCTGGAATCAGAATTTCTTTTGAAAAGGATAAGAGTAACTGGACAGTTGTTAGGGAGAAATCAATCTGGTCAGAAGCATATTTTCCTCACAGATAGGGTTTGCCTTCTACATCGAACAAGACGTTTTAGTGTTTTATGTAAAACTTTGAGAGTGCCCATTAATAGCCGTGGAAAGGGGGTAAAAAGCTCAAATTTAAGAGAATCTTGGTGTCAAGAAACTAAAGATTTCTCCTTCCTTTTAGACGTTTTACATTTTGCTTTCATATTAAAAACAGATCATTGGCTCGGTGCCTGTGGCTCAAGCGGCTAAGGCGCCAGCCACATATACCTAAGGTGGTGGGTTTGAATCCCCAGCCCGGGCCCGCCAAACAACAATGACGGCTGCAACCAAAAAATGGCCAGGCGTTGTGGTGGGCGCCTGTAGTCCCAGCTACTTGGGAGGCTGAGGCAGGAAACTCGCTTGAGCCCAGGAGTTGGAGGTTGCTGTGAGCCTGATGCCATGGCACTCTACCCAGGGAGATAGCTTGAGGCTCCGGCTCAAAAATAAATAAATAAATAAATAAAAACAGATCATTTATAGCCGGGCGTTGTGGCAGGCACCTGTAGTCCCAGCTACTTGGGAAGCTGAGGCAAGTGAATCATCTAAGCCCAGGAGTTGGAGGTTGCTGTGAGCTGTGACACCTCGGCACCCTACCAAGGGCGATAAAATGAGATTCTGTCTCTACAAAAAACAAACAAACAAAAAAAGCAGATCATTTAGTAGATTTGGGGAATTCTTTGGGAATTTGAGGCACTTGCTTAATAATATTTGCTTTGAGATATACCTATGACATTTGAAATATGCAGAAGGTCAAATGGATTCATTTATTTAGCAAATATTTGAGTACTGCTGTGTTCCAGGCCCTGAAGATTCAACAGACAGCAAAACAAATGAGAAAAAAAAAAATCCCTGTTCTCCAGGACTATACGTTTGTTTAGTTGGGATGTCACTCAATAAGTGAGTAAATAAATAAATAAATGTGTAGAAAATGCAGAAAAACTAAAGAAGGGGACCAAAAAACTTTTGGAGGTGGGGACTTGCCATATTAGGGAAGGCCTCAATGAAAGGAAGCCTTTGAAGAAAGATTTTAAAGAGGTGAGGCAGCAAGCTTGTGTGTCTATCTGGCAGCAATATTCTAGTTCATAGGAATAGCAAGGTCAAAGGCCCCAGGATATACTGTGCAACGCTTGTGTTCACAGACCAGCGAGTGAAAACAGTAACAAATGAGGTTGAAGAATAAAGGAAGCAATTTGAGTACAGAAGTGACATTATCTTACTGAAACTTTAAAAGGAGTATTCTGGCAACTTTTTTTGAGACTAGAGGGTGGGGATGGGGAGAGGAAGGACAGAAGCCAGAAGATGATTGGGAAGCTCTTGCAAAATCCAGGTGACAGAAAAAGGTGGCTTGGACCAAGTTGGTAGTAGTGAAAGGTGATAAATCTTTTAAAATATAGTTGAAGATAGTATTAACAGGATTTCCTGAAGATTTGATGTGGAGTCAAGAATGACTCCAGGATGTTTGCCCTGGATAACAGGAAGGAGAGAATTGCCCTTTAGTAAGAAAAAGAAGACTGAGGGAGAAAGTTGGGAGGGGGTGGGTTAGGAGTTGTTTGGAGCACTGATGTAATTTGGGATGCTTGTTAGATTTCCAGGTGGAAATGTCAACTAGCAGTTGGTTATACCAGTTTAGAGCTCAAGAGAGACAGAGATGTCTGGGCTGGTAATATGAATTTGGGATTTGACAGTTTCCTGATTTTATTTTATGTATTCATTTATTTAAGAGACAGTGTCTCACTCTGTTACTCAGGTGGAGTGCAATGACCATACCTCACTGTAACTTTGAACTCCAGAGGGATCCTCCCACCCTAGTCTGCACAGTAGATATGACTTCAGGTGTGTTCCATAGGACCTGGCTTCTTTTCTCTTTTTCTTTTCTTTTTTTTTTTGAGACAGAGTCTTACTATGTTGCCCTCAGTAGAGTGCCATGGTGACATAGCTCACAGCAACCTCAGACTCTTGGGCTCAAGCAATTCTCTTGCCTCAGCCTCCCAAGTAGCTGGGACTACAGGCACACACCACATTGCTGTTTTTTGTTATAGTTGTCATTGTTGTTTAGCAGGCCCAGGCCAGGTTCGAATGCCCCCAGCCCCAGTACATGTGGCTGGCACCCTAACCCCTGAGCTACAGGTGCTGAGCCTCTTATTTTATTTTTTTTGTAGAGACTGGGTCTGGCTATGTTATTCAAGTGGGTCTTGGACTCCTGGGCTAAGTGATCCTCCTGCCTCAGCCTCCCAAAGTCCTGGAATTACAAGTGTGGGCGACTGTGCCCAGCCTCCAGATGATACTTACTTACTCCAGATGATAAGCATAGCTAAGAACATCAAGAGACAGAATATAGAAGAAGTTTGAGAAGTGAGTCCTGGGGCATTCCAGTATTATTTGATAATAATCAGGGAGAGGGGGAAGAATAGTAAGTGAGGCTGGACTAAAATCAGGAGGGTGATATGTCCTGAAAGGCAAGTGTGTTATTCATTATTGCCACAATAATGCTACATCACAAATCACTCCAAGTCTAGTAACTTAGAGATATATTTGTTCTATGCCCACATATCTGCAAGCTGGTTGCAGTTCAGATGACCTAGGCTATGCTCAGCCAAGTGAGTCTGCTTGATGCTATAGGTTGAGTTTGTTTTGTGTGTTCATTCTGGAGCCCAGGTCAAAGAGGCAGCAGCCACGGTGGGAAGTTCTCTCTCTCTCTCTCTCTCTTTTTTTTTTTTTTTTTTTTTGAGGCAGAGTCTCAATTTGTTGCCCCCAGTAGAGTGCTGTGGCATCATACCTCACAGCAACCTCAAACTCTTGGGCTCAAGGGATTCTCTTGCCTCAGCTTCCCAAGTAGCTGGGACTATAAGCACCCACCACAATGCCTGGCTGTTTTTTTTTTTTAAAGACAGGGTCTCACTCTGGCTCAGGCTGGTCTTGAACACATGTGCTCAGGCAATCTACTCACCTTGGCCTCCCAGAATGCTGGGATGACAGGCATGAGTCACCACACCTGACCTAGAAGTTCTTTTCTTATGGGAGTGCAAAAACCGGTCCAAATCCCATAAGCACATTTGAGGCCTTTGCGCGCATGAAGTTGGCTGATAGTCCATTGGCTAGAGTATGTCATGTAGCCAAACCCTATACCTTTGGGGCAGGGGGAACAGATTCGACCCCTAGTGGAAGTGGGAGGAGAATGAATATTGGCTGAACAACAACCAAAAGTCTTACTACAGGCTTGGCACCTGTAGCTCAGTGATTTGGGCGCCGGCCACTAAAGCAGGCATGTTTGAACCCTGCCCAGGCATGCTAGACAACAATGACAACTACAACAAAAAAATAGCGGGGCACCTGTAGTCCCAGCTACTTGGGAGGCTGAGGCAAGAGAACTGTTTAAACTTAAGAGTTTGAGGTGGCTGTGAGCTGTGACACCACAGCACTCTACTGATGGGCAACAAAGTGAAACTCTGTCTCAAAAAAAAAAAAAAAGAAAAGAAAAAAATCTAATTACATAAAGAGAAGAAAACATTAAAAGGTAGAGGAAGTAACCACTTATGTCAAATGTGTCACAAGTTAAGGACTAGAAATTGACTGTTGATTTGGCAATAGAGAAGTCATTGGTTGACCTTGACAAGAGCAGTTTTGGCAGAATGGAAGGGATGAAAACTTGACTGAAGCGAGTTTTGAGAGTGAGTAAAAAGAGAAATCAGAGAATAGAGAATTTTTGTGTGATAAAAAGGAGCAAAGAAATGAAGCAGGAATGGAAAATGAGATCTAGAGAGTTGTTGCTTTTAAAAATATATGATTTGGGTTTTTTTGAGACAGAGTCTCACTTTATCACCCTCGGTAGAGTGCTATGGCATCACAGCTCACAGCAACCTCCAACTACTGGGCTTAGGCGATTCTCTGGCTTCAGTCTCTCGCTTATTTGGGACTACAGGCACCCACTATAATGCCCAGCTATATTTTTGTTGCAGTTTGGCCTGGGCCAACTTCGAACCCACCACCCTCAGTTTAAGGGGCTGGTGCCCTACCCACTGAGCCACAGGTGCCACCTAGATTTTTTTTTTTTTTTGAGACAGAGTCTCAAGCTGTTACCCTGGGTAGAGTGCTATGGCATCACAGCTCACAGCAACCTCAAACTCTTGGGCTTAAGCGATTCTCTTGCCTTGGCCTCCCAAGTAGCTGGAATTGAAGGTGCCCACCACAATGCCTGGCTATTTTTTTGTTGTGGTTGTCATTGTTGTTTGGTGGGCCGGGGCTGGATTCAAACCTGCCAGCTCTAATGTATGTGGCCAGTGCCTTAGCCACTTGACCTACAGGTGCCAAGCCAAGATACATGATATTAACAGTATGTTTATGTTTTGGAAAAATTTAATAAACAAAAGCTGACAGTGCTGGAAAGAGGACAACTTTTATAGTAATGTCCTTGAGTAGGTGAGAGGGCCTGGATTTAGTGCACGGGTAGAGAATTTGCCCTTAGATCTGAACAGACATATTCCCAACAGGTAACAAGAGGGAAGGTAGAGTTATGGGCACATATAAAGGGAGTTTGTGTTAATAGATTTACTGTAGGTGAAGCTGCCTAGAGGCAGACGTGAGGCAAAATGTTGTGTGCAAGTGCTTTATTGAGGTCAGTAAGGGATCCAAGAGATCCTGGTAAAATAACATTGCCTACTAGGCAAATATTAATATTTTCTAAGTTTAGCTCATTGCTTTTTAAAATAGGAAACATGAAAAGATCACATTTACCCAAAAAAGATACACAACTATTATGTATCCATAATAATTAAAAAATCTATTTTTTTAAAAGAATTAAAAGGTTACAGCTAAAGCTCCATCCTACGCTAATCTCTCTCATTCCCTTAAAGATATCCTGAAGGAGCTATGTATCATTCCTATCTATGTTTTTATACTTCAATTATATAGATATCTATCTCAATTTATACTGCAAGTATATACTCAGATACTTTTGCCTCTGGTACAGTTTTATGTAAATTGTATTTATTATACAATTTAAGTATAATTGTATTTATTATACTCTATGTATTTTACAACTTTGTCCTTTCATCAGCATTTTTGAGATTTATTCATGTTGATGCGTGTAGTTCTTATTCATTTAATTACTATATTCTATAATATGATCAAACCATTTATACATTTGCCTGCTAATGAACAAAATTGGATTATTTCCAACTTCTCCCTTATAGACATACTGAATATAGTAATAAATATTTTCTTATTCACATGCAGAAAAAATTACTAGGGTTTATTTTATACTTAGAAATGGAATTGTTGGTCATGGAATAGATTGTTCTCTTTTGTGAACATTTGTTATTCGGAGGTTGCCCTGTATCTGGATCCTCTTTCTGTATTTGAGGAAGTTGCTATTTGTAAGACTTGGTGGATGGCAGAGCTCACCTCCCCTCATAAAAGCTGAAAATGCATGACACTCATTTGTCAGCCTTTTGAGCCACTAGATCCCACGGTTGTGACTAAGAGTGGGCCAAAAAAAGACTCCCCTCCCCTCTCCATGTCCCCACCAGGACTCTGGAGTTGAAGCTAATGACATAAAGAAGTTGTTTGCCAGTGGCAGGGATGACACCGATTTAGCTCTGGTTCTCCCTTTATTCCTATCCTTTCCAAACCTGTTTGTTATCTAGCTTTTGTAGAGATTCTGTAGTCTTCTCAATATTCTTTCCATCATCATCTTTTCTGCTGAAATTAACCAGAGTTTGTTTCTATTGCTTGCAGTGAAGACTGTGTCTTGCTGGGGCTGCTATAGCAAAATACCACAGACTGGTGGCTTAAACAAAAGACATTTTCACACAGTTCTGGAGGCTAGAAGTCCAAGGTCATGGTGCCAGCATGGTTAGCTTCTGGGTGAAGGCCCTCTTCCTGGCTTGCAGATGGCCACCTTCTCACTATGTGCTCACGTGACCTTGCCTTAGTGATAGATCACCCTCTGCCTCTTCTTATAAGGGCACCAATCTCATCATGATGTCCCCATGACCTTACCTCTCAATACTATCACACTGTTAGGGTTTCAAATACGAATTTGGGTGGGAGACACAAACCTTCAGTTTATAACACTGACTACATTCCTAATTGGTACTAACACATACTCCCACCACAATGTAAAATAGCTCACATCTCCCTAAATCCTTGCCAACCTTTTGTGTCTTCAGGCCTTATATTTTTGCTTATCTTATGGACATGAAATAGTATTTCACTATAAGGTTTTTTGTTTGTTTAATTGTTTGTTTGAGACAGATTCTCACTCTCTTGCTCACACTGGCATGCAATGGTGTCATCATAGCTCACTGCAACCTCAAACTCTTGGGTTCAAGCAATCCTCCTACCTCAGTAACTGCAAGTATAGGTGTGTGCAACCACGCCCAGCTAATATTTTTATTTTTTGTAGAGACAGGATGTAATTATGTTGCTCAGGCTGGTCTGGAACTCCAGGTTTCAAGAGATCCTCCCACTTCAGACTCCCAAAGTACCAGGACTACACGTGTGAGACCCATCTAGTTTCACTATTATTTTAATATACTTTTAGGATTACTATTAATGTCTTTTCAGATTTTTAAGCTATTGAGGTGTTATCTTTAAATTGCTTTTTTGACTCAGCACCTATAGCTCAGTGGCTAGGGAACTAGCCACAAACACTGGGGCAGCCCAGGCCTGCCAAACAACAACGGCAACTACAACAACAACAAAAATAGCCGGGCGTTGTGGAGGGTGCCTGCAGTCCCAGCTACTTAGGAGGCTGAGGCAAGAGGATCGCTTAAGCCCAAGAGTTTGAGGTTGCTGTGAGCTGTGAATTTACAGCACTCTACCGAGGGCAACATAGTGAGAGTCTGTCTCAAAAAAAAAAATGTAAAAAATAAATAAATTGCCTTTTCATGTCATTTGCTTATTTTTTCAAGAGGTATTTATATTTTTCTTATTGATTTGTGCTAATTTTATCAGTTATGTTATGCAATGTCACTCAATATTGGGCATATATCTTGATTTTATGAGGATTTTTGTTCTTAAGTTAACAATTTTTATTGTAGTTAAATTTATTGACATTTTCATATCCTCTGTGTTTTTTGTCTCTTATATGTCTCCGTCTTTTCATATTATCAATATACTCATTTTTGTTTTCTAAAATTTATGTTTTTTCTTATTAAATTTCTATCTTTAATCCAGCTGCATTTGTTTTAAAATTATTTTGCCTCAACCCTAAAATTATTATTGTTAAACAGATATACAGTTATATGCCTTCCATAACAAAAGATATACAGTGAAAAAAATCTCTCCCACCTCTTCCCCCTTCCAAGCCCTTCTGTTATTCTTTCAGAGATCTTTTTGAATGCATGTATAAGACAACATAAGCATATTCTTCTTGTCTCTGTCCTGGTTTGTACAAATAGCCTAGTACTATATGCATGGTTGTATATGTTGCTTTTTTTCACTAAACAACATATCTTGGAAATACCTCCATTAAAAACCTGCCTATTCGTCTTTTACATCTATATTGGGGTTTTTCTGGTTTTTGAGACACAGCCTCAAGCTGTTGCCCTGGGTAGAGTGCAGTGGCATCACAGCTCACAGCAACCTCAAGCTCCTGGGCTTAAGCGATTCTCCTGCCTCCGTCTCCCAAGCAGCTGGGACCACAGGCGCCCACCACAATGCCCGGCTATTTTTTGGTTGCAGCTGTCATTATTGTTTGGCGGGCCTGGGATTTGAACCTGCCAGCTCAGGTGTATGCGGCTGGCGCCTTAGCCGCTCGACCCACAGGCACCAACCCTTACATCCATATTGTATGACTCTACCATAATGTATTCAACTATTCCCCTACTGAGAAACGTTTATATTGTTTGTCTTTTTTGGTGTTAATAGTTAACCTGCATGGTAAGGTCAGGTATAGTTATGAGTGCTGTTTACATAAATCAACTCATCTAATCCTCACACCAACCCAAAGAGGTAGATGCTATTAGTACCGTGGTTTTACAGATGAAGGAACAGAGGCGCAGAGAGGTTTAGTAATTTGCACATGGACACAGTGCTGGGAAGTACTGGAGCTGGAATTTAAAACCCGGCTGTTAGGCTCTGGCATTCATACTCAATGACATACACTGTAATATACAGTGTCTCAATGAAAAGCTTTGTACACACTAGGTAAAATCCTAGAAGTAGAACTTCTGGTTCACAGAGTAATCATATTTGCAATTTTGATAGCCATTGTGAAATGCCCTCCATATAGAGTCGCAGTAATTTACATTCCTGCTAGCAATGTATGAAAACGTCATTTCCCGGGTGGTGCCTGTGGCTCAGTGAGTAGGGTGCCAGCCCCATATACTGACGGTGGCAGGTTCAAACCTGGCCCCAGCCAAACTGCAACAAAAAAAATAGCCGGGCGTTGTGGCGGGCGCCTGTAGTCCCAGCTACTCGGAAGGCTGAGGCAAGAAAGCCCAGGAGTTGGAGGTTGCTGTGAGCTGTGACGCCCTGGCACTATACCGAGGGCGTAAAGTGAGACTCTGTCTCTACCAAAAAAAATAAATAAATAAAATAAATAAAGGAAAATGTTATTTCCCTCATAGCCTTCCCTGTGCAGTGTTTCATCATGTTTCCATGTTGATCAGTTTAATACATGAAATATGTTTGTACCTGCACATTAACCTGAAATAAATTTACTTTTCAAAATAAAATAAAATAAAACTTACTTATTGCTAAATTATATTTTACTTAACCTCCAATCTGCTTCTAAGATAAAGAAGCCTTTTAATATACCCAGGTAATATAGAGACGAGAGCAAACGCCAACCACCGGCCACTGCGGACACGTGTACAGTAATCATGCACTGACAAGATTGCTGGGAAAATTAGTGAAGCCTGTTAGTTCAGCCGGAAAATGGGGGAGAAACAAATCACTAAACTATTTCAAGATTACTTCCTCATCAGTTTTTTCTTTTTTTGAGACAGTCTCACTTTGTTGCCCTCAGTAGAGTGCTGTGGCATCACAGTTCACAGCAACCTACAACTCTTGGGCTTAAGAAATTCTTTTGTCTCAGCCTCCCGAGTAGCTGGGCCTACAGGCACCCACCACAACACCCAGCTGTTCTTTTTTTTTTTTTTTTTTTTTCAGTTTTTGGCCGGGGCTGAGTTTTAACCCGCCACCACCAGCATATGGGGCCAGCAACCCCACTCCTTTGAGCCACAGGCACTACCCACACCCAGCTATTCTTTAGAGATGGGGTCCCTCTCTGGTTCAGGCTGGTCTTGAACCTGTTAGCTCAGGCAATCCACTTGCCTCAGCCTGCCAGGGTGCTAGGATTACAGGCGTGAGCCACTGTGCCCGGCCTCTCTTTTTCTATTTTTATATTTATATTAAAAACCTCTTTGTTCTTTCTTCCCTCCCTCCCTCTCTCCCTTCTTTCCTTGCTTCCCTCTCTTTCTTCCTCTCTTCCTCTCTTTTTTTCTCTCTTTCCCTCTCTCTCTCTCTCCAGTAAAAAGCTATGGTAGCATTTTGTTTTGAATTGCCGTAAAGTTATTTAGGGATAATTTCTTATTTTTATGATATTTAGGTGACACATCCATAAACATATTATTATGTCTCCATTTGTGTAAATCTTCTCTTTCAATACAGTTTTAATTTTCTCTGTATTAGTCTTTCACATATTTTATTAGACTTCTAAGAGTCTTATAATTATTGGTGCCATTATAAATGGTATCTGTATCTTTAAATTCCATTTTGTGGTTGTAAATATAAGAAATGTTAATTTTTTGTACTAATTATACATCCTTTGTCTTTTTTTTTCTTTTGAGACAGAGCCTCAAGCTGTCACCCTGGGTAGAGTGCCGTGGTGTCACAGCCCACAGCAACCTTCACCTCCTGGGCTTAAGCCATTCTCTTGCCTCAGCCTCCCAAGTAGCTGGGACCACGGGCGCCTGCCACAACACCTGGCTATTTTTTGGTTGTAGCTGTCATTGTTGTTTGGCGGGCCAGGGCTGGATTCAAACCCTCCAGCTCAGGCGTATGTGGCTAGTACCTTAGCATCTTGAGCCACAGGGGCAGAGCCATATCCTTTGTCTTTACTAAACTCTCCTTTTAATAATTTGTAGGGTGTCTTTCATATTCTTCTGAGACAATAATAACCCTATTGCATAATTTTAATTTTATTTCTTTTTAATAGTTTTTATTCTTTAAGAGAAAACTCAATCCTTACCATCAACTTCTTATTCTATGTCAGACTATTATGGATTTACCTTTTGTCAGTGATTTTTTTTTTTGAGATGGAGTCTCAAGGTCTCCCCCTGGGTAGAGTGCCATGGCATCACGCTCACAGCAACCTCCAACTCCTGGGCTCAAGCGAGTCTCCTGCGTCAGCCTCCCAAGTAGCTGGGACTACAGGCACCTGCCACAATGCCTGGCCATTTTTTTTGTTGTTGTTGTTGCAGCCATCATTGTTGTTTGGCGGGCCCAGGCTGGGGATTCGAACCCGCCACCTTAGGTGTATGTGGCTGGTGCCTTAGCTGCTTGAGCCACAGGCACCGAGCCCTTTTGTCAGTGATTTTCCAACTTTATTGAGAGTCAGAAGCATTAGGATCTTGTATTAGTCCATTTGACACTGCTGTAAAGGAATACCTGAGGCTGGGTAATTTACAGAGAAAAGAGGTTTCTTTGGCTCATAGTTCTGCAGACTGTACCAGAAGCATGGTGTCAGCATCTGCTTCTGGTGACGGCTTCAAAAAGCTTCCAATAAAGCAGAAGCCAAAGACCTGTCATATGGCTGGAAAAGGAGCAAGAGAGGGAGGAGGTGGTGCCAGGCTCCTTTAAACAACCAGCTATCCTGTGAACTGATAAAGTGAGGACTCACTCAAACACTAAGCCAGTCATGAGCGTCCATCCCCATGACCCAAACACCTCCCACCAGGCCACACATTCAACACTGGGGATCAAATTTCTACATGGGATTGGGAGGGGGCAAACATCCAAACCATATCGGAGATTGTTAAAATGTAGGTTCCTATAAGCACATATCCAGAGATGCAGATTTAATAAGTCTGGAGAGCGGGCTGAGAAATCTACATTTTAACATGTACTCTATGATTCCGATATAGTTGTTGAGAAAGCAATTTGAGACATGTCTTAGATGATATAACCTATCTCTTCCGATATTTATCATTGCCTCCCCATCTAAATTATAAATCCTTCAGGGTAGAGATTTTATCCAATCTCTCTTTGCATCCTTGGTGCCTAGCTTGGTAGCCTACAAACTGTAGATGCTAAATAAGTGTACAGATAGTGAAAGGAATTTGGGAAAGTTGTAAGAAGTACTTATGTGAGCTTGGACCCAAATGCTTTAAAATATTGCCCTATGTTTATTTTATATACATTTAAATAATATCTCTGATACCATCAGAGGAAGAACATGATTGCAGTGTGATAGGTGTGTTGACTAAGTGAAAACCATTTTGTTTCTTCACATCAATGTGTTTGTACCTTGCAAGGTTTAATGGTTTCTTCTTTTTCTTTTCTTTCTTTCTCCCTTTTTTTCTTAACATTGAAAATGCAAACTATGGATTTCAGATAGATCATTTTCTTTTCTTTTTTTTTTTTCGTTCAGATAAATCATTTCCTTTTTGGTAATCCTTCTATCCAAGTATCTAAGTGGGTCTAAGATTTGTATCTCCAAGACAGGATATAAATGAGATATGAAATGGGAATACCATTCAAATTATTGTAAGTGTCAGTATGGTTAGTTATCTTCCTATAAACTACAATCATTTGAAAATGTACAAAAAATGGCTTTTAACTGTGAATGATCGCCACTTACTATGGTCAGGAGACTAACTCTGATCTTACTTCAAATGTCATAATGCTTTTTGTGCCAACTATATTACCTGAAAGTTTATTCAATCAACTTATTTTGATATCGCAAAGTCCTGTGAGGTCCAAATCTAAGGTAATATTTAAATAACATTCTCATGTCCTATTGGGTGCCAGCCCTGACAACGCTATGGGTTCCCTCTCAGTGACTTGATGGAACGAAAGGATGAAAAAAATGAAAATTTCAAGAGACAAAGGAAAGTTTTAAGAGTCCAGCTGGGCTCAGAAGACTGCAAGTCTTTCTTTGTGAGGTCACGCATCCAGCGTCTTGCTCCAGGCTAGCTCCGTTTTTCTTTCATACACCATTGTTTTAATCATAAATCTCATGAGGGAGAGGCAAACAACTCTGATGTGGTTCTTGCTATGCTTGCATTTCTCTAACGAAACTATTTCTTTAACTATGTTAGTTGAATGGATTTACTTTTTACTTTTATTGCTCTAAGGTATTTGATAATACCTTGAATGGTATTATCATAATTTGAATGGTATTCCCATTTCATATCTCATTTATATTTATGATCTTAACACAGACAGAGTATGGGACCATGAAAAACAGTCCAGGAGCAGGGCATCAGTGAAGACCCCAACAAAGCCAGCACGCAGATCACAGAAGTGACAGTTAATACTCAAGAAGCTTGCTGCTCAGACAGACAGACACCTCTGGTCATACCAAAGGTAACAGAAGCAAAGAGATACTTTATCTCATCTTGTCCAGAGCAAATCTTGCCTCCTTTAACAAAGTTTAAATATTCTGCATATCTAACTTTACAAACACAGTCCCTCTCACAAGGCAAGTATGCCATCCAGGGGATGTCTAGTCATTCTTGCCTGCTTAAGAGACCTCCACTGCAAGTCACTCTGGGGGAGCGGTGAATTTCAGCAAGCCTCTTCTTCAAGTTTTAAAGTGCCGAGCCTCTAGCAGCACATTGTGCTAGGATCGGGAATTGCTGCATCTACTTTTCTCCTATTTCTGTTTTCCTTTGTCCATCCTCTGCAATTCTTTTCTTTCTTTCTTTTTTTTTTTGGCTGAGGCTGGGTTTGAACCCACCACCTTATGGGGCTGGCGTCCTCTCCTTTGAGCCACAGGCACCTCCAGCAATTATTTTCTTAATTTAATTTCTAGCCTACTTATAACTAATACTTGAATATTGGTTCTAAGCTTATAAAATAATTATTACTTGTAATGCAAGCTCATCGAGATATGACTGTTTCCTTAAGCACTTCCACATGCACCCTACAATGTCCTACATTTCATGACAAACTGCTTTTCAATAGAACGCCTATCAAAATATGCATCTCCACTCAGCGCCTGTGGCTCAAGTGGCTAAGGCGCCAGCCACATACACCTGAGCTGGCAGGTTTGAATCCAGCCCGGGCCTGCCAAACAACAATGATGGCTACAACCAAAAAAAAAAAAAAATAGCCAGGCATTGTGGTAGGTGCCAGTAGTCCCAGCTACTTGGGAGGCTGAGGCAAGAGAATTGCTTAAGCCCAGGAGATGGAGGTTGCTGTGAGCTGTGATGCCACAGCACTCTATTCAGGGCGACAGCTTGAGGCTCTGTCTCAAAAAATATATATATGCATCTCAAAGCATGGCTAACTAATATAGCATCAAGAAAAGCTACATTTTAATTATTTAATTGCAAAAAAAATTAAGAAAATATAAAAAATTACACTTAAAAATTTTAATGTCATGATTTTTTGGAAATGTGTTGCAATGCTATATGTTATTTGCACTTCATGTTAATCTTAAGATTTTTTTTACATTATTGAGAAGTGCTGTGGTATCAGCCTGCCTCACTATAATCTCAAACTCCTGGGCTGAAGCAATCCTCCTGTCTCAGCCTCCCAAGTAGGTGGAACTACAGGCTTGTGTCACCATGCTCAGCTCACTTTTCTTTTTTTAGTAGAAAGAGAGTCTCATTCTTGCTCAGGCTGTTCTTAAACTCCTGAGCTCAAAGTGATTCTCCATCTCAGCCTCTGGGAGTGCTAGCTAGGATTACAGGTCCTGCTGAAAAAATGTCAGACTCAAATCATGATAACAGCCAGTAGAATTTCTCTGAGGAGGAAATAGATGATGAAGAAAGTGTGATTTTGATATTGGTTCCAGTTAAAGACAATTCAAATAATGAACAAATGGAATCAAGTGGTTCTTCAACTTCTGATGTCAAACTGAACAATCCCCAGAAACACAATGAAGATCTGAGCACAGGGACTGCCTCAGTGAGCCAGGCCTACAACTCTGAGAAGTTCAGGAAAATTCATCTACCTCCAACAAATAAGCAATCAAAAGCTATCCGAAAAGCTAAGGAGACCCTTTGAGGGGTTTGGAAAGCCACTAAAATAAAGTCATGGCCATCAGAAAAAGAAAAGATTTTTTGCATTATTTATTACTCTAAGTTTTATATAGTAATAGTTAACTCACGTCCAGTGTATTGCATAGGTTTATATAACTATTCAGCAAATGGAGGCTGTATGTTCTTAGATGAATTTCATTTGTACTAGGTTGGTATTTCCCAAGATATATGTTGGAAAACACAGATTCTGGGGTCCCTCCAATAGTGGTCCAGCCTTAAATTGGGTAAATATGTTATTTTTGGGGTTTTTTTTTTTTTGAGACAGAGCCTCAAGCTATCACCCTGCGTAGAGTGCTGTAGCATCATAGCTCACAGCAACTTCTAGCTCCTAAGCACAAGCGATTCTCCTGCCTCCACCTCCCAAGTAGCTGGGACTACAGGCGCCCACCACAACACCTGGCTATTTTTTGGTTGCAGCTACCACTGTTGTTTGGTGGGCCCAGGCTGGATTCAAACCTGCCAGCTCAGGTGTATGTGACTGGTGCCTTAGCCACTTGAGCCATAGGCGCCAAGCCAAATTGGGTGATTATGTAATACTCAATGGAAAGAATCTTGTTCAGTTTCAAGGTTGTTGTTTTTCTAGAAACACCTTCCATTGAAGAGATAACCTGTATAATATCCTGCAGAGCAGCCTTGGAGAAAAGCTACTTTTTTTTTTTTTAAACCAAGTCTCACTCTGTTGGTCTTACTCTTGCTCAGGCTGTTCTCGAACTCCTGAGCTCAAATGTCCTCACAAAATGACCACACAGCCAGCAGGTGAGTGGGTAAACAAAGATTCTACCCTTTGTCTCATGACACCTGGGTAGAGTGTCATGGTGTCATAGTTCACAGCAACCTTAAATTCCTGGGCTCAAGAGATCTCTGTACCTCAGCTTCCTGAGTAGCTGGGACTATAGGCCTGTGTCACCATACTCCTGTCATTTTTTTATTTCTAGTAAAGCCGGGAGTCTTACTGTTGCTCAGGCTATTTTCAAACTCCTGAGATCAAGCAATCCGCCTGCTTCGGCCTCCCAGAGTGTTAGGATTACAGGTATGAGCCAGATAATGGCTACATTTTTGAAAAAGGCTTATCAATTGGGGTAAAAGAAGAAACTAAGGACACTTTTATTAATGGATTACTCAGTGTCCAGCCTTCTTTATTTTTTCTCTGCTACACATTGAATGAATAAAAGTTGTCTTGGGCCAGACAATAAATACACAAACACTAAAGCAAAGCTAATTAGCAAAACAAACAAAGAGACAAACAAACAAAAAAGGTATGTGCATACTTTTCATGATATCCAACACCACAGATAAGCAAAAAATGTCTTCACAAAATCACCACACAGCCAGCAGGCAGCAGGTTGGACATCCTTGTCACATATGATTTTGTAAAAACATTAGATTTATACATTAGATTTTACATATTACATGCTACTCTGTTTTACAAAATTTTTCTTAGGATATGGGGGTCTCACTATGTTGCCCAGGCTGGTGTATCATGCAGTGGCCATTCACAGGTGCTGTCCCAGCACATTATAATCTTGAAATTCTGGGCTCAAGTGATCCTCCTGCCTCAGTCTCCCTAATAGCAGAGAATACAGTCACGTACCACCCACACCCTGTTCTTAAAATTTTTGTAGCTTTTGCATATTTCCAAAAGGCTGATCAAGCTTCTGTAGCAAAATATCAAAAATATAGTAAACTAGGTAGCTTATAGACAGCAGAAATTTATTTCTCATAGTTCTGGAGGCCGAGAAGTCCAAGATCAAGATGCAGGCAGATTCAGTGTCTGGTGAGGCCCTTCTTCCAGGTTTATAGAAGCTCCTTCTTACTGTGTGCTCACGTGGTGGAAAGGGCACTCTGAGGCCTCTTTTATAAGAGCACTACTCCTATTCCCAAAAGCTCTACCCTCATGATCTAATCACCCCAAAGGCCCCATGTGCTAATATCAGCACATTGGAGGACACAGACATTCAGATGACACTGTTACTATAACAACACTGTGGTAAGAAGCAGAAAGAGGCATCAATTAATGTATGTGAACATTGGTCACACATAAGTTAAATTGTCTTTACTTGTTCAAAGAACATAGCCTTTGCTTGAAGTGCATGCTTTGAACTATCATTGAAATGTTTTTATTTTATAGTTTAAGATATATTTTCCTAAATGATTTATACCATGGATGTGATCTATAGTCAGTTAATCAATGTTTACAGATCATTTGAGAAAGATGATATAGTAGAGGCCAGCTCTGAAAATCAGACTGAGTGGAGGTGGGCATATAGGCATTAGTGACTGAACTCCTAAGTGAAGAAAAGAAATTGTAAATTGCTTTGTATTATCCATGTTCCTTTTTCTTTGGCACAGATCATCAGGAGCTGACTCTGCAAATGGATTTAATTTAAAAGATGTTATCTCTCATCTCTGTTGTTCTTGGTTTTATATATCCATTTTAATGCATTCAAAATGAGTTCCCGATCTATTTTTAAGTGATAACGCATTGTGCTGATAGAGCACATTAGGAAATGAGGGTGGAGTTTTGACTTACATTCCCCAAAGTAAAGTTTGTTAGTCAATTAGTTACAGTTCATGTATTTCAGCTTCTTTGCTCTAGACCACATGAGGAAAAATTATACTTGTTCAGAAAGCTTAAGAGAAGAATTATGGGAGATAAGTGAAAACAGTGGTGGGCACACAGACAGCTTTTTATGATGTAGAATCTGCAAATATTAATAAATTTCCTTGGGCAGCACCTGTGGCTCAGGAGTAGGGCACTGGCCCCATATACCAAGGGCAGCAGGTTGGAACCCCGTCCTGGCCAAACTGCAACAAAAAAAAAAATAGCTGGGCATTGTGGCAGGAGCCTGTAGTCCCAGCTACTGGGGAGGCTGAGGCAAGAGAATCGGCTAAGCCCAAGAGCTGGAGGTTGCTGCTGAGGGCAATAAAGTAAGACTCTGTCTCTTAGAAAAAAATAAAATGAAATAAATTCACTCCTGGTGCATTGAAGAAAGTGGACGCAGAATGCTTTCCTGACGGTCATGGGTAGAAATGAAGAACAAGCCCATTCACACATGCAGCAGATAATGACTAATTAGCTATTTGCTAGATGCTTCTTTCCTTTTTCTCTCTCAGCCTTCCGTATAGTTTAGGTGTGGCCACTTGAGTTCTGGCCAGCTCATTCACACTTACGCTCTTTCTCCTGTCTCAGCCTGAAGGAAGCCTTGTATGTGGAGTGTGGTGGAGCCACAAGATGGAAGGGATTCTGCGTTCTCAAACTATCATTTGGAGGAGAAGGATCATAGATGAGTTATGAACAAATTTATATTGCCTTAAGCCTCTAGAATTTTGTCGTTCATCTGTTACAACCATTCACTTGCCTCAACTGACATAACAGGATAGGGCTGTCAATAAAGGACTTACAGCCTCAGCCTGCAAATAGCAGGCAATGGTCAGCTCTTCCTCTGGCCTCTCTTTGATATTTGCTAAGTAAGACCTGGCAACTCCTTTGGCATTCTTCCTTAATGGACCAATTTTACCAACTTTGGCTTGACTATCACAATAGCTTCCTGACAGGCTTCTGCTGTTGCCTGTAACCCCTAGAGTGTATTATCAAAACAGTGACCAGAGTGAGCTCATTATTCTGCTCAAAATCATTCAAGCTTTCCAGCTGTTTCAGAGAAGCCAGAAGTCTTTTCAGTGGTCTCCGAGACCTTTTCTGATTTGCCACCTCTCCCCGTTACCTCTTGTTCTTATTTCCTACTAGTCTCCCTTTCCACTTACTCTGATGCAGCTGCACAGATTTCCTTGCTATCCCTTGAACTATGCCTGTCCGCTCTCCCTGGAATGCTCTTCTCCCAGGGACCCACATGACTTGCTCTCTTACCTCCTTCCAGTCTTTGCTCAGAGAGGCCTTTTCTGAGCACACTATTCAAAACAAACCTTCTTCAGATTCCCTCTCCCCTTTCCCAGCATTATTTTTCTACCTAGCACTTACTGCTTAACATGCTATAAAAATTTTCTTTTAAATATTGTTTCTTTTCTAATCCCTTCCACACCCTGATTAAAACGAAAGCACCATGAGAAAGGATTTTTGACTTAAAACAAATGCCGATCTAAAGTAGTACTTGGCAAATGACAACACGTCTTTGTTGAATAATGAAAGGCTGCTGTATAGATAAGCATGCGTGCCAAAGGAATGCAAAAGAGAAACTCCTAATTCAAACTGCTTCTGGCAGGGAAAAATTTTCTGAAGAAACTTGCCGCTCTTTCAGGACTAGGAGCTGTTGTGGGTGTTGAGAGCAGGAGCCTAGGGTTCCTTCTGAGTCCTCAGCTTAGCTGGGCCGGCTGCATCAATCGACAAAAGTGATCACTGCCTTCCTGAAAAGCAGAATCCAGACTCCAGGACACTGCGCTTTTCTGGCTCTGCTTTTTCTAGAAGTTCTTTTTCAGGCTCTTCAGTAGTTTCCCCCTCATCTTCCCACCTCTAATTGTTGGAGTGCCTCAAGGGTCAGTTCTTGGTCTTCTTTTCTTTTTTTTTTTTTTTTTTTTTTGAGACAGAGCCTCAAGCTGTCCCCCTGGGTAGAGTGCTATGGCATTACAGCTCACAGCAACCTCCAACTCCTGGGCTCAAGCGAGTCTCTTGCCTCCGCCTCCCAAGTAGCTGG
>CAUYTI010122874.1:0-20099 GCA_963575145.1 Galago senegalensis | reverse complement strand
CATCAGCTATGGGAAACTCAGCTGTGTGCCATGGATCAATATTTGGAATCACACCCTCTCCCTAGATAGATTTCCTGAACAGACCAATTTTAAGCACTGAGATCAAAGAAACAATAAAAAAATCTCCCAACAAAAAAATGCACTGGTCCGGATGGCTTCACATCGGAATTCTATCAAACCTTCAAAGAAGACCTTATTCCTATATTGCGGAAATTATTCCCAAAAATTGAGAAGGACTCTTCCCCAACACTTTTTTTTTATTAAATCATAGCTGTGTGCACTAATGCAATCATAGGGGTACAATGAGCTGGTTTTATATACAATTTGAAATATTTTTTATCAAACTAGTTAACATAGCCTTCATGGCATTTTTTTAGTTATTGTGTTAAGCCATTTATATTCTACATTTAGTAAATTTCATATGTACCCTTGTAAGATGCACCGTAGGTGTGGTCCCACCGATTACCCTTCCTCCACCCATTCTCCCCTTCCCCAGTTCCCCTCTCCTCCCTTTCCCTTTTCCCCTTCTTCTTGGGCTATAATTGGGTTATAGCTTTCGTATGAATTGGTTTCATAGTAGGGCTGAGTACATTGGACACTTTCTCTTCCATTCTTGAGATACTTTTCTAGGAAGAATATGTTCCAGCTCCATCCATGTAAATATGAAAGAGGTAAAGTCTCCATCTTTCTTTAAGGCTGCATAATATTCCATGGTGTACATATACCATAATTTATTAATCCGTTCATGGGTAGATGGGCACTTGGGCTTCTTCCATGACTTAGCAATTATGAGTTGGGCTGCAATAAACATTCTGGTACAAATATCTTTGTTATAAAGTAATTTTTGGTTTTCTGGATATATACCTAGTAGAGGAATTGTAGGATCGAATGGCAGGTCTATTTTTAGATCCCTAAGTGTTCTCCAAACATCTTTCCAAAAGGAACATATTAGTTTATATTCCCACCAGCGTGTAGAAGTGTTCTCTTTTCTCCACATCCACACCAACATCTCTGGTTTTGGGATTTTGTGATATGGGCTAATCTTACTGGAGTTAGAAAATATCTCAAAGTAGTTTTGATTTGCATTTCTCTGATGATTAAGGATGATGAACATTTTTTCATATGTCTATAGGCTGCATGCCTCTCTTCTTCAGAGAAGTTTCTCTTCAAGTCTCCTTGCCCACCCTGAGATGAGATCACTTGTTCTTTTCTTGCTAATACGTTTGAGTTCTCTGTGGATTCTGGTTATTAAACTTTTGTGGGAGACATAACCTACAAATATCTTTTCCCATTTTGAGGGCTGTCTGCTTGCTTTACTTACTGTGTTCTTGACCATGCAGAAGCTTTTTAGTTTGATCAGGTCCCAGTAATGTATTTTTGGTGTTACTTCAATTGCCCGGGGGGTCCTCCTCATAAAATATTCACCCAGGCCAATTTCTTCAAGTGTTTTCCCTGCACTTTCTTCTAATATTTTTATAGTTTCATGTCTTAAGTTTAAATCTTTAATCCAGTGAGAATCTATCTTAATTAATGATGAAAGGTGTGGGTCCAGTTTCAGTCTTCTACAGGTCACCAGCCAGTTCACCCAGCACCACTTGTTAAAATAGGGAATCTTTTACCCACTGAATGTTTTTAATTGGCTTGTCAAAGATAAGATAACAGTAAGTAGCTGGGTTCATCTCTTGGTTCTCTAATGTGTTCCATACATCCAATAGCCCTACTATTCTGTTCCGCTCTGTTTTTGTGCCAGTACCATGCTGTTTTGACAGTATAGGCTTGGCGCCTATAGCTCAACTGGCTAAGGCGCCAGCCACGTACAACTAAGGCAGCGGGTTCGAATCCCCAGCCCGGACCCGCCAAACAACAATGATGGCTGCAACCAAAAAATGGCCAGACACTGTGGCGGGCGCCTGTGGTCCCAGCTACTTGGGAGGCGGAGGCAGGAGACTCGCTTGAGCCCAGGAGTTAGAGGTTGCTGTGAGTGTGATGCCATGGCACTCTACCCAGGGGGACAGCTTGAGGCTCTGTCTCAAAAAAAAAAAAAAAAGGAGTAATATCCTTAAAAAAAAAATTAAAAATTAAAAAGAGAAAAGAAAAGATGAAGAACTGAGCTGAGAAAATGGCAGTCACCCAGGGAAGATGAGGCTTCCAGTGCAGTTTGAACAGAATGCTGCCCTGAATCATCTCCCAGGGCCTCTGGCATCTTTGGCACTGCATCCCAGCCACACTCCCTCACCTTAGCTGATGTGCCTCCTCCCCAGCTCCGGTCCTTCACTCTAGCATCCAGTGGTCACTCATTCAACAATAGCTAGGTCCCTGTTGACATCCAGCACTGGCCCCTAGCGGGGGGCCAAGCACACACTTACTGGCCATGTGGTGGAGAAGGCAGCTCAGGACTTGAAGCTGCTGAGGGCCACAGGCTGCAGGAGCCAAAGTATGGCCCCCCAGGGATGAGGGTGGGATTCTCCTGCTGGTAAGAACCGGCTCTGGCTGGAGGGAGGTGACTGGGACCTCCAGAGGCTACCTCTGTCAGGAGTGTGCTCCTGGAAAGAGGTAAGGTTAGGAACTGGAAAAAAGAAAATAGGGATGCATGCAGGGACCTTCTCCTTGGAACTGGAGTTCAGTGACCTCTGCACCAGTGACAGCCAGAGACCCCAGGGAGAACTCAGTCACTCTTATTCATTCAACACATATTTATTGTTACAGGCTCTATGCCACCTCATGGAGAGAGAGGGGAAAGGGAGCCAGTTTCTGTCCTCACAGAGCTCACCCAGGCCAGACACCCGCTCTCTAGAACAAAACTCTGAGGAGCTTAACAGAGTTAAGGGAAGAGGCGTTTCACTCCAGGTCCTCTGGCCTCCCTGAAGAAGGACGCTCCAGTCTCATCCCTAGCCACAGGTGGCTTCTGGAGCCTCCTGTCTCAGAGAGGATCCCTCCCCCAGCTCCCTGTCACCCCCAACCAGGCAAGGGATCTTTCAAAAGCTCCCCAGTCTCTGACAGGGACAGGTGTGGTACACAAGCCACACCTGGTCGGGGGGGAGGATTTGCATGTGATTTGCTAAAGCTGGGCCTGAGGTACACCGGTGCCCAGTTGCTCTCCCTTCCCAGCCCAAGCTAAACAAACCTCTCGCTCCCTCTCCTTACCTACCCCACCCTGAGCCAGGTCTCCAACCTTTGTACTGCAGGGACCCCCAGGGCTTCTTTCCCCCAAATAGTTGCCATGAGGAAGCCAGAACAGCACCAAGAGGGTTCCTAGTCAGCAAAGCAGGCCATGGAAACTCCTGGGTTGAGGTTGATCCAGTGCTAGAATGACACCTGGCAGGTGAATGTCTCTGGGCAGCATTGAGGTGGAGCGTCAACCTGCAAAAGGCTTTGTGAGCCTAGGACTCCAGGTGGAAATCAGGTAGCTCTGGCCCTGCCGAATCCCAGATGCTCCAGAGCCTGCAAAATAGTAAACACGCCTTGGGATACTGATGAATGGATGAAGGAGGGTTTTCAACAGCCATTGTGAAACTGTAGGCTCAGGAGCAGACAAAAGCCTTGGCCCTACCCTCAGAGAGCCCGAAAGCTGACTGAACGCAGCAGGGGAGAGCTAGGACTACAAAGCCTGTTTTAGGAGTGAGAGAAAAAAATATCTGACAGTGAGTGAAAGTCCACCTTGTGCCAAAGCACAGTGCTAAGCTATTAACTACACTATCCCATGTTACCATCGTAATTCCCCATGAGGAGAACCCTTCACTTCTATTTTGGAGGTGAGGAAACTAAGTCTCAGAAAGGTTCAGTGACTTTTCCTTAAGGTCATACAGTTGGGAAGAGATGAAGCCAGGACTCTAACTGGAAGCTGTTAAAATAAATCAAGTGAAAATATGTGATGGTATCCCGGGTCCTTCCTCTCCTGACTGGGATCTGACGACTGAGTTTCCTCATCAAATCCCTCTTTGGCCTCCTTATCTGCAAAAGAGAGGTACTAACACTTACACTGTGAATATATTAGGAGGATCAAATGACATTGAAAACATGGAGTGCTTAGGATGGTGCTGGCACACTGTCACCCCTACATTACTGTTGCCTATTATTATTAATTGAAATTCGTGTCCCTGCCCCTCATTCATCCAGCCAACATCTGATGGCCAGGCTTCAACCCCAGCAGAAGATCAGGACACAAGCACAAAGGGGGCAGTCAATGCTATAATCCTGAGAAGGGGCCTCGGAGGGAGCATCACAGATGGGAGGGATGTAGCCTGAGATGTGGGAAAGGGTCATCTCAGCTTCCTGGAGAACAGTGGTCAATTCTCTACCCAGAAGCAGAAGTGATCTTTTTAACATGCAAATCCGATCAGCTGAGGCTGTGGTGAAACCCTTCTATAGCAGAGGGGCGGGGCCCTCTGCCCTGAGGATGAAGTCTGACGATTTTTGTGGTCCACAGGGAACCTGTTAGGCTCCATCCACTCTGGCCTCTACCCCAAGGCTCTGCACCCTCCATGTCCAGTACCCCACCCCTTCTGGCCTGTTTTCTCTTTCCCAAAGCTCAGCCCCTTCTAGCTCCAGGGCCCCTCCAGCCCCTCAGGAACCTCTGTTCCTGGAGGTCCTTTGCTATGCACTTGCACCACACCTGCACCACCTCCTGGGAACTCACATCCCCTTGTGAACATCTGTGCCTCCCACTAGACATTCAGTCATAGACTAGAACATTCCAGCAAAACAGGGACCTAGGAAGAGGAAAACATGGACCTGGGGGAGGCCTGCATTTGCAGGGATCCCAGGCACCTCAGCCAATTTGTGTCATGGACTTGGCTCTGGGTCTGCCCTTCAGATCCAAATCTAAACTGGGAAGCCCACCAGCCATGACTTTTAAGATCAGGAGTGAGCCAGTTCAGCCCTGAGGTGATGGAAGCCCGGTGAGGCCCTGTGTGCAGGCTGCTTGAAGCCTCATCTCACAAGTGGAGTCCTCCAGCTTCCCGTGGCCTCTTGGGTCATCACTGTGCTACTACCACTGAAGTCATGAAACCACCAAACTACCATCAGCAGGACTTCTAGTTACCACCATGAAGAAAACAAAGACTAACTTCATGGGAAACCCCTTGAAGCAAACCAGAACAGTGGAGAGAATAGACCGTGGCCTGTCATGAAAAGTGGTTGTGCTAGTAAGTGCTTAATAAATATTGGTTATTATCATCAATAATAATAATGAAGTGCTCCGTGGTCACATAGAAGTTGCTCCGTGGTCCCAGCGAAACAGAAGTTGAAGGCAGTCAGAGTACCCCAATTCCCTGTACTCCTAGTAGCCTCCATTTATGCACAAAGCGTCAGATCTGCAGATCACCAACTCTAACGCTTCACTACACAAATGGGAAAACCGAGGCCTAGAAGGAAAGGACGTGCCCAAAGTCAGATACCGGGTCTGTCCCTGGAGCATGGGTTATCCAGGTCAATGCCTCAGCCTCCTAATAAACTCATCTAACCTTGGAAGGTAGGTTTCCAATGTGTGAGTCCCCTAGATTCAGGCAGGCAGGCTTCCTCTCAAAGATACCTTCAGAAAGGTGGGAGCTCAGGTTCTAAGGACAGTGAGAGGGGATACCTAGAAGGCCAAGGCTTTGCCTCTGCACAAGGCAGGCTCCACTGCTTGACTTGATGGGGTCCCCAGGAGCCTACTCTCCCATGGGTCAGGAAAGGGAAGAAGTCACAGGGGAGGCCCCTCCCGGCCCATAGTTCCTCAAGCCTTTCCAGCAGCTATCCACATCAGCGTGGTCACCCAATCAATGGGCCCCTAGCATTGAGATGATAGGGACCACTGTGGCCTCTTGCGTTCTCCTAGTTTCTGCCGTTCTATCTGCTCTCAGCCACTAGCACTGATCTGGTCTCCCTGGCCATCTTCCCTTAAGGTCCCCTTTGTACCACTTCCACCCCTAACCCACACCACAATTCATTAAGATTCTGAAACAAGGAAGTGGGATTCATACCAAGCCGGAGTGACCCCAAAGCCCACGCCCTTTCTGCTTGGTCCCACTGTCTCCCAGGTGTCCTTCAGTGCTTTCCTCCCTGTGTCACCACTAGGCCTCTTTCCCAGTTATGCTCCTTCCATAACCTCTTTCGGGTGGTGGCTTATTCCCCAAGGGCCTAGACAGAAGCCCCTGGTGGGGATGGTGACAACAAGGCCAAAGGACAGTTCCCAAAGCTGGAGGACTGCCACCATGGAGGCAACTTGGAGGTGCTGTTAGCAAGGAAACTGGCCCTGACCTTCTCCTCTCTGCTCACTGCCAGCTCAGCCTGAGCACCTGCTTTGCAGGAAGTAGAAGGGGACTTTGCTGGAAATCTGCCTTTAATCTTGGCTTCCTGTTTTCTGCCCTAGGGGACCGCCCAGGCAGTCTAAGTTTCAAGCTTTTTCACACCAGCTTCTCTAAACTATCATCTCAGAGCAAAGGGGCTGGGGGAGGGGAAGAGGCTAGGTGGAGAGAGGTACAGCTCTTCCCTCCCCAGGGAACCCTGAGAATACAGTCCACCCATGAGATTACATAAGCTCTGGACTCATGGTGGCCAACCCAACTTGCATCAAGCTAGCCCATTTTGGCTCCTCTTGTCAAAATCCAGCCAGAAGTCCCAGCGCTGGTCCCATTCCCCACATCCAGCAGTTCTCCAGCAGCCTGTCCTCTTTTTTGCATTCCCCAGGCATGGGGCAGGCCCCACAGGACCAGGGACAAGTGGAAAGCTAGTGTTTAGTTCTCAGTCCTGTCTCAGCGTTTGAGTATTTCACAGGTGTCTCAAAATCAGTTTCTCCAAAACCAAGCTTTTTTTAGAGACAGAGTCTCATTATGTCATCCTCCGTAGAGTATCATGATGTCACAGCTCACAGCAACCCTGGCTACATTTTGCTGTAGTTGTTATTGTTGTTTGGCAGGCCCTGGCTGGGTTCAAACCCACCAGCCTTGTTGTATGTGACTGTTGCCCTAACCGCTGAGCTACAGGTGCCAAGCCTCCAAGCTTTTTTTTTTTTTTTAGTTTATTGTTTTTGGGCCAGGCACAGTGAGTCATGCCTGTAATCCCAGCACTCTGAGAAGCCAAGTGATCACCTGAGTTCATAGGTTCGAGACCAGCCTGAGCTACAGCAAGACCCCCATCTCTAAAAGTAGCCTGGTGTTACAGAGCCTACCTCAGCCTCCTGAGTAGCTGGGACTTACAGGTGAGTGCTACCTTGCCCCACTAAGTCTTTTTTTTTTTTTTTTGTAGAAACTGGGTCTCCCTATGTTGCCTAGGCTGATATCAGGCTGTGGGGTACAAGTGACTGTCACACTTTAGCCTCCCAAAATGCTGGGATTACTACTGGCTGGCACCATCATGCCTGGCCCCAAACCAAGATCTGTGTTCCCCTAGCCTATCCCCCTCCTCAGGCTCTCTCACCTCAGAAAAGAGTACCACCATCTCCCCAAGTGCTCCAGCCACACATAAGGAGTCATGCCTGATTCCTTCTGTGGCGTTGCTCCCCACAAACATCCCCTCATAGAGAGCTGGCATGGGCACTCTCCTTTTCCATCCACTTCTCTATTCCCACTGCTTCCACTAGGGTCCACGTCCACCATCTCTGGTCTGGACCATCCAACAGACTCCTCTCTGGTGCTTTGACCTTCACTCTTTATTATGTCACTCACCTGCTTCAAATCTTTCAATGGCTCCCCACTGCTCATATAATAAATCCAAACTCTTGGGTGGCGCCTGCAGTCCCAGCTACTCGGGAGGCTGAGGCAAGAGAATTGCCTGGGCCCAGGAGTTGTAGGTTGCTGTGAGCTGTGTGATGCCATGGCACTCTACCGAGAGTGATAAAATGAGACTCTGTCTCTACAAAAAAAAAAAAAAGCATAAATTAAAAAACAAATAAATAAATAAAATAAAATCTAAACTCTTATTTTATTATGCCACCACATGTTGTTCTGGCCCACAACACCCTATGGCAGTGTATCTCACAGCACGCTTGACCCTATGAGTTAAACTTTGGCAGCACACTTAAATTATGTTCACCAAAAAAAAAGAGTAAAAAAAAGAATATATTTACTGTGCTTTAAACTTCTTTTGCAAATAATTTAATTAATGATCTTTAAAATTTTTCATGGCACACCAGTGTGCTGAAGAGCACTGGTTAAAGATCACTGCCCTACAGGATCCAGGCCCTTTCTCTCATACCACTCTGCCCTGCTTGGTAGTGTCCTTGCCTTGGCCTTTCTGGCTGTCCCTTGACTCACTGAGCCCTTCTATGCATCAGGGTCTTTAACCATGCTGTCCCTTCCATCTGGAAACCCTCCCCACTCCTCCAGCACTGCCTCAGTCCCTTCCTGGAGCCTGAAAGCTGAGATCTGTCTTTCTCCTCTGAGCTTTCTCAACCATGGAGTGCTCATGGCCTTCATACCAAGTGTCTGATTGTCTACTTACTTAGCTTCTTGGGCAAGAACCACAGTGGTCTTTCTTACTCCTTCATCTTCAGCCTCCAGCCTAGCACTTGGTAGGTATTCAATAAGTATTTGCTGAGTGAATGAATGATGAGGTTGGAAGTTAATTGGCTCTTCCCCTAAAGGACAGGTCTGTGGGATGGTGCCCTTTATTGATTTGTTCATGGTTTTATCCCCCTGTGCCTGGGGTTCAGAAAGGTTAAAAAATTTATTTCACTCTGCTGTGAAGAGGTGGATCCAGGATTCAAATGCAAGTCTATTTGACTCCAAAGTCCACATGCTGGGCCACAGCACACCCAGGGGAAAAAGTCAAATGTGTCTGGGGGCAAAGGAGGCTAGGCTGGTGAAAAAACTGAAATAGGTTAGAGTGTTCTCCCCGAATCCCCAGTCCTTTCTTTCCCACTCTGCCAGCTGATTCAGCCAGGGAAGGAGAGGGGATGTCAATTTCTCCTTTCCAGAAGTCTGTGCAGAGCTGCTGAAGCTCTTTCTTTTGGCTGAGAGGAGGCAGGGGGAGGGGTTGGGGGTTGGGGGGGGCCATCCGGGCCCCACGTTATCATGCCATCTTGACCTCAAAGGAAAGAAAGGGAAGCCAACTATGCAGTACCCTCTCCACCCCTCACCCCCTAAACTGTTATCTTGCTGAATCTGCACCATCTCTCATGAGAGAAGTATATCCTGAGTCTGATCTTACAGAAGAGGAAATCAAGCTCAGAGACCTTAAGTAACTAGCCCAAGGTCACACAGCTAGTAAGTGTCCCAGCTGAGATTTACTCTGAGATTTGGGCCCCAAATCTACGCTTTTCCCCCATTACACCACACTTATCCCTGAGTTTTACTAGATGTCTTCTCAAGGGCATCCCTCTTCAAAGGGCTGGGCTCCAGCTGGGAAGGTGACCGAGGAGTGCTCTGGATCAGGGGGCCAACTTGTAGTTTATGAGGGGTGGGGGGCACACCCAACTCCTGGCATTCAAGGCTCTTTACAATCTGCTGGCACACTGTCTCCCACAGGGCCCTTCACTCTCCCTGTCACTCCCTGGGGCCCCTTCATACTATTTTGTGTTCCAAGACTTTGTCAGTATGCCTCGCTTCCCCCTCCTTTGTATCCACTGAAGCCTGACCCTTCACCTCCTACCTACACTGGAGTCTCTGATCTATGTTTCATCCCTGCACCCCATTCTGTGTCCCCCATGCCTGAGCACCCTGTTCACTCCTGTAGTTCAGAGCAGGTCACCTCCTTGCTCCTCATTAACAATCATAAAATAACAGCCTATGCTTAACCAAGGGCTCACCACATGCCAACCAGTGCATGCTACTAAGCCCTTTAAACTTTACATGTATTAACTTGGGTGGTGCCTGTGTCTCAGTGAGTAAGGCACCTGTGGCTCAGTGAGTAGGGTGCCGACCCCATATACCCAGTTTAAACCCAGCCCTGGCCAAACTGCAACAAAAAAAATAGCCGGGCGTTGTAAGGGGCACCTGTAGTCCTGGCTACTCAGGAGGCTGAGGCAAGAGAATCACCTAAGCCAAAGAGCTGAAGGTTGCTGTGAGCTGTGATGTTACAGCATTCTACCGAGGGTGACAAAATGAGACTATGTTTCTAAAAACAAAAATAAATAAACTTTAAATGTATTAACTCATTTCTTCCCTGCAAAACCTTAAGAAGTTGGTTTTCCTCCCATTTTACCAAATGAGGAAACTAAAGCACAGAGAGGTTAAGCAACTTGCCCAAGGTCGCAGAGCTGACAACTTCCTTATTGCCTACAGGCAGAAAACAAACTCCCAGAAAGACACGTGAGGCTCTTTGGATCTCTCTTGCCCCTGCTTTGCAGAAACCCATCTCCCACCGCTCTCCCCCACCCACACTACAAGCTGCAGCCGTGCTGAGCTATTTATAGATCCCAGAAGCCACCAAGCCCTCTCAGCACTCCTGCCTTTGTGCATGCTGTTCGCTCTGCCTAGGTCCCAGCCCAAGTCTCCCCATTAGCCTTTCCTTCTTTTCTTCTTCCTGGGGACCTTGTATACCACCTCTCCACTGCTACCAATTATTCCGTTGCGATTGTCTGTGGCCAGTCATTCTACCCCCACCCGACTGAGAACCCCTTGACGGTAACGAAGTGGTCTTACAAGTAGACCCCAGAGCGGGGTCTGTCACACTGTCAGTACCAGGAAATGTGTGAATGAATGCCTACTGCTGTGAGTGAGGTCCACTATCCTGGGAAGAGGGGCCTGGGTTCGGTCTCCATCGCTTCTGCAGTGGAGCAGCTGCGCCGTGAGAAGACTAGGCAGTTGCTCCAAGGCCGGCTGGGAGGGACCTTCGGAGCCTTCAACGCAGGCAAGCTGGTGGGGGCAGGGAGTGGGCGCAGACACACCCCCCGCAGTGCCTCGGGCGCCCAGCAGGGGTCGCCGCTCCGCCGGCCCACGCCCCACCGCGCGCCGGGCAGGCCCCCTCGCGCAGGCGCGCTGCCGCGGGCGGAGGATCCGGGCCGCGCTTCCTCTCGTCAGGCCTGCTAGCTTCCTCCCGGCGGAGCCCCGGGCGAGCAGAGGTTGGCTGCGGCCGCCGAGCCCGCCGACGCCCTCCCGCTGCCGCTCCACCCCGCACCCTGCCCCGAGGATCTTGCTGGGGCGGAGTCCGAACGGGGCGACCGCCTGGTCGCGCCGCCGTCTGGGCCGTCCCTGTCCAGCCGTCCCTCCCGCCCCTCTGGCAGCGGGAGCCTCCGGGGCGTGGAACGCGGGGAGCCCCCGCGGTCCCCGGATCAAGCGTCCGGGGCGGCCCCTGGCAGCCGGCGCGACGTTCCAAAATCAAACCTTAGTGGCGGCGTTCGGAAGCGGAACTCTGCCGGGGCCGCGCCGGCTACATTGTTTCCTCCCCCCAACTCCCTCCCGCCCCCTTCCCCCGCCTTTCTTCCCTCCCCGACCCGTGCCGCGCGGCCACCCCCCTACCCTTTGCCGTCCCTCCTCCCCTTTTTTTGCACCCTTACCTCTTTGTACCGCACCCCCTGGGGACTCTTGCGCCCCTCCCCTCCCCCCTGGCCGCATGGACCGTCCTGCGGGCCGCTGATGCCGCCCTCGGCGAGGTGGCCCGGACCCACAGCGCCCCAAGAGAGGTGAGTGCCTGGCAGCCCTGGAGGAGGTGTGTGTCTGAGTGTCCTCTGTTGGGAGGAGAGTGGAGGTTGTATGTCCAGCCTCTGTGGCCGCGTCCCTTCCCATCCCCCACCTCATTTACCCCTTCTTTCTCGAGTTCGAATTGTCCCAGGAGCCCCTGTCAGACCTAACTCGAAGGGAGCGCACGAGGGAGGTACTGCCCTGCAGCCTCACAGACCTGTCTTCTCAGATCATCCCTAGTCCTCCTCGTAGGGAGCATAGGGGAAGAAGCTCAGGGCTCGGGCCTGGGGATTGAGCTGGACTTGTGGGAATTTGGCCTTCCCTGCCCAGTGCCTCTCTGCAGTGCCCTGGCCTTCTTGGTTCCAACCCCTCCCTCTTTCTTCCACCGAGGCCCTGCTGGCTACAGGCAAGCCCAGGGCCCAGCTACCTCACTTGAGCCTTGCTAAAAGCCCAGGTCCTGGAACTGAAGCTGTCACCATAGGCCTTCTGGTAGACCAAGCCTAAGCCAAGGGACCTCTGACCTTTGGATGGGAAATTGGGCAGGTCTTTGATCCTGGGTGAAGGTGACATGGGGGATTAGCACTATGCCCCCACCTTCTGGCATCCTGGTCAGTCCATTCTCCCAGGCTCCTCAGGGCCCAGACCAGGTGTCGGGAAGGGGTGTGTCCAGCCACCAGATCTTTGGAGCTTGACTAGGGGTTCGCTTCTCTGCCTATTTCATGGACCAGGGACCTAAGGCTCAAAGGGAGAAGTTGCTACTCCAGGCTTCTGGTAGAGTTTGGCCAGCTGTCCTTTTATCTGCAGCTCTGCAGAGCTGGACTGCTATGGATAGAGGGAAACCAGGAAGGCACCTTCAACCAGCAGGGATGCAGGTCCCCACCCTGGCCCAGGAGGGACCTTGTAGGGTGAGCACGTGCTCCCCTGCAGAGGGCTGGAGGGAGGAAATGGCTTCCGGTCCCAGCTCTGCCCCTTAGGCAGCATCAGCATTGCCCCTGACATTTCCCTTTGGTCTGCTAGCAGGGGATATGGCGAGTGTATGGCATGGGAGCATCTGGTGGTGGGCAGGACCTGGTCCTGGCCCCTGGCACTCAGTTGAAATAGTCTGGTGGTCAGTTCTAGCCCAGGCCTCCCACACATTTGGCCCAGCTGGCACAGGAGCAACCAGGTTCAGAATATGAACAGGATCAGGATGGGCAAGGTGAGCGCCCTGTCTCCACTGGCAGTACTCTACAACCCTGGCATGGGAGCACTGTCATAGTGAGGGCACCTAAGGGACTATTTCAGGCTCCTACTGCCCTGGGGGTGTGGCCATAGCAGGAACCAGGCAAAAGGCAGCAGGGGTGAGATTGGGAGCCTTGAAGGAACCTCTTGCTCCCAGGAGAGCAGGCCATTTTCTGGAGATTGCTGAGCCATGTCTAGGCACCCTTGAACCTACTGGCACTTTCATTCTGCTCAGGCCCCTATTTGTTGTGGGTTTTTTTGTTTTGTTTTTTGTTTCTGTTGTTACCCTGACATGCACAGTGAAGAGGACCCAGATGTCCTGGGCTGTGAGACTCCCCTCACATAGCCCCACACCTAGCCCTAACTTCCTTTCCAGTCTAAAGGGCTTCGACTGGGGCCTGACACAGTTGAGTGCTTTTGTACCAGCTGTGAGGGTACATCCTGGGGTCCCAGGGCCTTTGTAGGAGGGAGTCTGGCTTGTGGCTAGTACGTGTGGAGGGATGTGTTTTGTTTGTTTTTTGAGACAGAGTGCCATGTTTTTGAGGAGAGTGCCATGGGGTCATAGCTTACTGCAACCTCAAACTCCTAGGCTCCAGTGACCCTCTTGCCTCAGCCTCCCAAGTAGCTGAGACTATAGCCACCTGCCACAACACCCAGCTTATTTTTCTATTTTTAGTAGAGATGGTGCCTTGCTGTTGCTCAGACTGTTCTCAAACTCCTGAACTCAAGGGATCCTCCCGTCTTAGCTTCCCAGAGTGCGAGGATTACAGGCGTGAGCCACTGTGCCCTGGTGTGGGGGAGCATTTTTTATTTGGTGGATTTGGTGCCATCTTCCCTCTCAGGAGAGGCTGTTCTCTCTGCATTGGGTCAGAGGTGAAGAAAGACCAGAAAATTTTCCCCTTCATTGTAGGTGTGCCAGACCCCAAGAGGCAGAGCCACACAGATGGCCCATGGCAAGGGTTGGAAAAGAGACATAGTTTAGCCTACCCCCCAAAATAGGCAGGGGCTGAATCCCAGGATCCACAGTGTGACATGCTTGCTCCCGAAAGGACAGCATCCCTTGGGTCAGTTCTGGGCTCCATCTTTTGAGGGATTTTGAAGCCTGGATATATAGTCCCCAAAGAACAGAGGTGTTGCATTTGAGAAAGATAAGGTAGGAAGACATCCCCTATCTGAGGGACTGACCCATATGGGAAAGGCCATCCCCATAGCAGAAGTGTCCCTAATACCTCAGCTGGAGCTGGTGAGCAGTTCAGTCCTAGGGAAGTGAATCTAAGCTTATTGTAAGGAAACTGTGTACATACTAATTTTCTTGATTTGGAAAGTAGCAAAACAGCAGTATAGAAAATTTAAAAAACAAAACAAAAATCACCCACGATTTTTTCAGTAAGCAATGACTGAAATGTGCTAAATGTGTTAGCATTTTAGAGTTCCCTGCCAATCTTTCCTGATTTTTTTTTCATCACTGTTACTGTTTGAGTGTGCCTGCCATGACACCTTTTTTCATTGCATACTGTATCTGTGGACATTTCCTCATAGTGCTACATGGTCTAATGCCTCTATAAAGCTACAGAATATTCCAAGCAGCTGTGCCTTCACCTGTACTCTTTTTTTTTTTTTGGCCAGGTCCGGGTTTGAACCCACCACCTCTGGTATATGGGGCATACCCATATACCCTACTCCCTGAGCCACAGGCGCCTCCCTTTCACCTGTACTCTTTAACTGGTGTATGCGTTGTATCTTCTATGAAAGGGTAGTGGTTGTCACTGTGGGGCCCCAAAGCAGCCAGGGTATTGCAGAGAACAGGTAACTTGGCACCTGACTGGTTTCAGGCTCAGCCATGCCACTTAGGCCAAGGTTAGAGGGACCTTAGACAAGTCACTGATCCTCTGAGTCTCCTTTGTATAAATAGGGGATGGTGATTTCCTTCAGAGGAAGGTGTGAAAACAACATGAACTAGCTAATTGAGGAGCTAGAAAGTGCCTGGCACAATCCCTCTCTTTTGCTTACCTTTTATAAGTAAGAGTTGGCATTGTTAAAGGAATGTCCACTGCAGGCTGCCTCAATACATGGGAAAGACACCTGAGCCATGGGCCAATGTTGGCTGACCATTTACCAACAGAAAGATGAGATCCCCTCTGAAACCATCTGCTCCTGAGGTTCTGGGCTACAAAGGCCAGGGTCCTGCCTAGCCTCCCTGCCTTCCCTTCTCCCTATGCTATGTGATTGGCTAGCCCAGGGCATGGGGCTAGCTCTGGGAATATGGGCTGCTCCTTAGTGTCCTGACCCCACCCATTTCCTTTCCGGTCTCCCAATATCAGAGCTAAGTAGACAAGGCCTCTTCTCTGAGAGCCCAGCAGCCTTCTGCCTCCTAGCTTAGGCCAGGCCAGCCCAGCCCAGCCCAGCCTTTCCCCAGTAGAAATAGAGGCTTACTTAGTGTGAGACTTGGGCGGGGAACCCAGGCATCCTAGGGACAGCCATGCCAGCCTCAGCTTCCCACCCTTTCCCAGTAGTTAAAGAAGGGAAGAAACCTAGGGGAGAGGGCATTCTAGAGCCTTAGAGCCTCCCAGCTGGGAGTTAGAAGGGAACATAAACAGTCCACAGAGTCACTGGAGAACTCTTGTGTGTTAACATCCTCCTTGGCAGATGTTCCCCAGGTCTAACCTGAGCATGTCCTGCTGTGACACCTTGCTTGCTCTTTTTGCGCTTCTCTGGAGACCAGAGTAACTGGGAGTAAGTACCCTCCTGGAGCCACCTTGTGGGCAGTAGAAGGAAACCCGTCTCAGCTGGGCATTCCCTGGGCCTAAGAGACAATAGCCCCAGATGACCCTAGAGTAGCCCAAGACATCCTAGGCAGGGGGGTCCTCCCCCATTAAATATAGGGATCCCACAGGCATGTGACCTTGGACTTTGGCTGCCGAACTTTTGGCTGTGGAGTGTCTCCCTCCTCCTCAGTCTTGGTGTAGGGGAAGTGGGCATTACAACTGCCCTCCTGTCTCACAGCTTGGACTGAGATGAGGTCACAGGGTGGGGTCCTCCCCAAGATGCTGGCCTGGCTTGTGTGAGCCCTTTGGATATTTCTCAGTTCCCCCCCCCCGCCCTTAGTTGAGGACAGGATGGGTGGGGGAGCAGGCCATCCTCCATGCCTTGCAGGGAGCACTGCCTCCCTTCCTCCTCTCCTCTGGGTCCCTTCATCCACAGGCTGGAAATAGAATCCGCTAAGTAATGATTAAAGTCAAATTCAGACCTAAAAATAAAGAACTGGTGAAGGAAGAAATAGTGCTCCCTGCATGGCTGAGGGGAGAATGAAGAGGGAGAGGGTAGCTTCAGGTGACTGAGTCCCTGATGTCTAGTGTCAGGAGTGCTCCACCAATCGAGAGGTGCTCCTTTATCCAGCCTGATGCCCCTGCAGTGCCCATTAGTTATAGACTATGATGGCCAGGGCAGACTGGCGGGACCTGACAGCGACTCCCATTTTCCCCAGGGGGAAACAGACTGAAAAGGGGGAAACAATTTGTGCAGCAGCTATCTGGGACCTCCCCTTAGCAGGCCCCCCAGAGACTAGAGGGCCCCCTGCAGCTAAGCCCACCCTTTCTGCTTGCTCAGTTTCTCTTCCTGGTTTTGAGGTGCTGCGATGAGGGCAGCTTCTCATCACACACTAGCTGTGCAAAGCCTCCAACCACAGCTTCCCTCCCCCTCTCCTTCCGTGGTCTGGGCCCAGAGTCAAAGAACAAGCAGAAGAGAGGCCACTTGGCTTGTTGGAAGCTTTATGGGTGGGTGAAAACCTGGGTGTCATCTGACGCCTGTCCACCCTGGCTGCTGCTTCCCAGCGCTGACCAGCCCAGCAACCAGCCTAGTGCATCTGCAGCCTCTGCTATCTAAGTTGTAGGGAAATAAGAGAGGAGGAGGAACAAACCCTGAGAGCTCCCCTGCTGGCTGGTAGTAGAGACTTAGGGGAGGCCTGTGGTTCTAACTTCCTGACAGGGCTGGTAGAAGCTCAGAAGCTGAGGATCTGTGTGGGCTGGAGCATCCTGGAGGGCTTCCTGGAGGGGAAGGACATATGAAAATCTAGCAGCATTTAAGGAGGAGGCAATGTTGAGGGCAGAGGTCCTCGTTTGGAGCTTGTGAACTGTCTGGGGCTGCTAGCTAGTTGCTGTGTGGCCCTGGACAAACTCTTGGCCTTTCTGTGCAAGGCCAGGGTATGCAGATGAGCAAGAAGTAGGCACAGATGTACCTCTGCTTCCCCGAGCAGAAGAGCCAAGCTCTGGGCAGACCTCCCCTTAGTGCCCCACATCTATCCATTTTCTGGGAGTTATCGTGTCTGCCCAAGGAAAGGTCTCTTGATCAAGGTTCAGACAAGCCTGGGCTCAAGTCCCTGTTCTATCCACTTGGAAGCTGTGACACCCATCTACCACCACCACTACCCCACCCATTCCCTAGCTGTTTCTTACTCTGTCAGAGATCAACAGTACACGATAGGTGTTTTGAGGTTTAAATAACTAATGCAGGGTCCTAAACCACACTGGGTCAGCAGACTCTAATTCCCATGCTTTTCTTTCTTTCTTTTTTTCTTTTTTTAATTCTCATGCTTTCTGCTGAGTGTGTTGCTAACTCCCTCTTCTCCCAAGTGAGTAGCAAGTCTGTCCTTATTGGCCCCCCCATAGCTTTGCCCTCCAGCTGTGTGTTCTGAGAGTCCCAGTTCTGAAACAGGGAGGCCAGAAATCCCAGACCAAAGTTCTCGACAGTTCATGGATCTCAGCCCTCAGTCTCCCCACCTATAATGTGGCTAGGAGACTTTGGGGTAAGGGACAAAGACAGTTCATGATTTTCAATGAGTCATTGGAAGTTAGTACTGAGAAGCCGTGTGTAAATGTAGGCAAATGAAGATGCTAAGACCATGGCCTGTGTTAAGGGGTGTGGGGGGAGCAGAGGCCTGGGTTAGGGCCCTAGGGAGGCCCAGAGTCCCCATTGCCCAGCACACGTAGGTAATTAGGCTCTTGAGCAGTAATTAGAAACCTTTCTGGGCCAGGAGAGGGAGCCTCAAGCTGCAGCCATGCTGGGGAGGAGGCTCCCCCGTTAGCCTGCTCTAACCCCAGCCCCCACCTCTCCCAAACCACTAGACGGGATTTCCGGTCCCACTGAGCCATGAGGGCAGGAAAAAAGCTAGTGAATTGCTGTAACTTATTTTTTAGCATTTTTCAGCCTTTAAACCTACCCCTCCCCTTAGGGCAGGGGTGCTGAGGGCTGAAGTGAGCCTTGGGCTGGGGTAAGGCAGCATGCACTAGGCCCAGGCATTCTTCCAGTCCTTTCTGGCCCCTGGGGAGGCTTAAGCATCTTCAAGGGTCTTGTGCTCTGTTCTGCTGCTGCCAACCCTGGACATCTGTGCAGTGGGGGTGCTGGGGGGCCTCCTACTGGATCAGTGGGAGCCCTGCAGACTGCTGGGGGGGGTGTCACAGCACTGTCAGCCTGGGTGCCCTCTGCAAAACTAAGGGTGGGGCTGATTTTATTGCTGCTAAACCAGCCCAACTGCTGGTGCATGCCCCGCCCTCCTCAGGTGCACTGCCCTTTTGGAAGGGGCGTGACCAGATCTGAAACTTAATTCTGCCCGCATTTGTACTGTGACCTGTAAGCTGGGCTCAGAGTTTCCCTAGGCCTTCTTCAGCCTTAATTAACTCCCTCTGTGCCACAGTTTGGAATCCAATTCTGGCTTGCTCCAGCACACTGGTCTTCCTGGCATTTCTCCCTAAAATCCTTCCAGTTCTGGTTCTCCTGCCCCTTCTTCCTCAAAGCCTTCCTAGGTGGCGCAGTCTCAATCTCGAGGTACTGAGTGAGCACACTAGGCCCTGGTTGACCATCCAGTAGCCTGAAGGACAGCAGCCAGCTCTGTATTTGGGGGGGGCGGGGGGTCACCAGCCCCAGGCTAGGCACAATGGAGAGGACCCAAAGAGATCTTGGGTTCCCAAGGGCAGCACCTTCTAGGCCCTTTCCTCTTGCCCACCCTGGCCCACCAAGCATGGCTCTAGGCACACAGAAAGTCTCCTGAAACTCTGGCTCAAAAAATGAAAAGGTAGGGTGGACCTTGCTGTTACCTGGTGCTTCCAGTGGCTGCCCCCAGAGGATCCAGCTGGGTCCTATGGCAGGACGAAAGTCTCTGGGGGCCACAGCCTTAAGTTCCCCCAGGTCTCTTGTGCACTTCCCTTTTCACTGGGTATTTTTAGCTGGGTGTAAACAGTTACTAAAGGCTCCCACGCCCCATCAGGCAGAACAGTTTTGGTGAAGGGGGCAGGGCAAGAAGCCCTTGACTTAGCCTGGTCCTTAGCACATGCCTGGCTTTTGGAGGTTTACAGCTGTCTGCAGGGCAGACAGAAGGCAACCTGGAAGTTTCTGGGCTCCCAATTCCCCTCCATCCTCCTCCTTTGCCAGCCTGGGCTCCCAAGAAAGGCCTGCCTGAGGCTGTGGCTACTGACCTCAGTGCCTGGGCACAGTGCCCAGCCTGTTCCCAGGACCCCAGCACAAAGGCTGCTGGGGGCAGGGTTTGGGGCAGGAAGTCAGAATGAAGCACTGGCCCTATCACGTCCCAAGCCCCTGTTCCTTAGCCCTGTGAGGGTAGGGATGGTAGGGTGAGAGCTATTGTCCCTGTGGGCTTAAATATAGACCCATTAATTAGAACCTCAATGTGGTACAGCCAGCCTGGCTTTTTCCCTTCTCATGCATTCATTCAGCACTGGTTTACTTAGCGACCACTCTGGCCCAGCCCATGTTAGGGATGGATGCAAATGTGAGTCAGACCCTAGTTTTCCCTTGCAGAGTTCCCAGTCCACCCTAAACCAAAGGCCACAACCAGTGGCATTCTCACTGGAGCACAGGAATGTGTGAGGTGTGGTAGGGTCTGGGCTGGGGACCCAAGGAAGGCTCCTGGCAGAGGCAGTTTACAAAAAGTTACTTATTTTCAATTTTATTTTTAGGGAGAAAGTAATAGATGTAAGAAGTTTAAAAGAAAAAAAAGTCCCAAAGGACAAAATGACAAATATATGGTAAAAAGTAAGTTTCCCGGGCTCGGCGCCTATAGCTCAACTGGCTAAGGTGCCAGCCACGTACACCTAAGGTGGTGGGTTCGAATCCCCAGCCCGGACCCGCCAAACAACAATGACGGCTGCAACCAAAAAATAGCCGGGCGTGGCTCGGCGCCTATAGCTCAATGGGCTAAGGCGCCAGCCACGTACACCTAAGGTGGCGGGTTCAAATCCCCAGCCTGGACCCGCCAAACAACAATGATGGCTGCAACCAAAAAATAGCCGGGCGTTGTGGCGGGCGCCTGTGGTCCCAGCTACTTGGGAGGCG
>CAUYTI010122869.1:0-17155 GCA_963575145.1 Galago senegalensis | reverse complement strand
AGAAAGTAGGGAGGGGCTGGGAGCTGCCTCCAGGTCTTAGGGCCCGATATGCGGTTGGGAGTGTATGAGAAAGTGTCTATTGTCCTTGAACTGCATAACTTTGTCTGGTTCTCCTAGCTTTGCTTTTTTATGGCTTTACACAGTAAGCTGTATTTGTGCACTGGACTCCATCCTGCTTGACAGAGTGGGACCCTATGTCTAAAAAACTGAACAAATAAATAAAATACATAAAAGTTCTGAGAATTCCTGCAATTTTTAAAACAAAGTTTATGCCAAACTAACAAAACAAAATAAACGTCACAAGAAGAGACAACTATCTCATGTGAATATAGAAGTAACAATTGTTAACAGAATTTTTCATCAATACAAATGAAATTAGGCAAAGAGGTATCTGCAGTCTAATGTTCATCACAGCATTATTCACAGTACCCAAAGGAATGAACCCGTACGCCCATCAACAGCTGAATTAAGAGAGCACAGTACACGTACATACGCACGCCACACGATGGAGTACTAGTCAGCCTTAAAAATAAAAAAATCCTGCCATTTGCAACAATAGGGATGAACTGGGTAGGCCCAGTTGGGTATTTCCTGGTTCCCTGATTCCCAGGAATGAGTGAGTACTGCTACTGAGTTGAGTCAATGCGGGCGATCACAGGTACAGAGCAATCCCACACCATTTATTACAGGAGAAAGAAAGACGCTAGAAGTGAAAGTGAAGAAAGAAGCTACACAAAATGACCCAAAGGGAAGATACATTCCAGAGAGACAGCCAGTAGCCTGGAGAAAGACCCCCAAATCTGAGCACAAACTACCTTTTTTTTTTTTTTTTTTTTTGAGACAGAGTCTCACTTTGTTGCTCTCAGTAGAGTGCAGTGGCATCATAGCTCACAGCAACCTCCAACTCTTGGGCACAAGTGATTCTCTTGCCTCAGCCTCCTAAGTAGCTGGGACTACAGGTGGTGCCCACCACGAGGCCCAGCTATTTTTAGAGGCAGGGTCTCACTCTTGTTCAGGCTGGTCTTGAACCTGTGAGCTCAGGGTAATCCACCTGCCTCGAGCCACTGCACCTGGTCTTTTATACTCACTAGTTTGTCCCACCTTTCTCCTGGTAGGATTGGTTGTCCTTTCCCACCTTTGGGGTGATTGACAGTTCTGGGTTATAGAATGATTATGTAACAGGTTACATAACAGGTTCATTAAATAATAGTTTCCCTTTCTGTGCAGGCATCTTCCCCAAAATCCTTCACAGAAAGCTCCATCCATGCTATGCTAACTGGGTGGTAAAGAGATCTAGGTCAGCTAAAGTTCACCAGGAACCTCTTATAATGTATGTTCCCACCAGGGAACAGTTCCTAGCCACAATTTTGTTCCTAAGTACAATTCGGTTCCCACTCTCCTGCCCTTGGCCACTTCTTTCTCACATGTTTACTTTCCACCAGAACTAACTAACCTGGAGGATGTTATGCTAACTGAAATAAACCAAACACAGAAAGAAAAATACTGCACAATATCATTTATATGTGAAATCTAAAAACATCGGACTTATTACAATTGCAAGTAGAGCAGAATGGTAGTTGCCAGGGGTTGGGGGAAGCAGGGAAGTGTTGGGGAGATGTTGCTCAAAAGGTACAAAGTTTCAGGTAGAAAGGATGAGTCATTTCCAGGTGTATTGTACAGCATTGTGCCTATAGTTAGTAATAATGTGTAATTGCTAAGAAAGTAGATCTTTAAGTATTTTCACCACATATATGCAAAATAAGTATACGCTCACATTAACAAGAAAACACAGAAGAGAGAGCAGGTCTGCCTGTCTGGGGTGCCTAATGGACTAACGGGCTTTCATAGTGTTTGTGTCTTTAATGTGTGGCCCAAGACAACTCTTACTCTTTCGATGTGAGGTGGAGAAAGAAAAAAGGTAGACACATTTGTCTACACTATAAATATATGTAAGTTTTATTTGTCAGTTATACCTTGATAAAGCTTTAGTGGAGAGGGAAATACAGCCACATGTAAAAACCATTATACACCATGACGAAGTGGGATTCCTTCCAGGAACACAGGTAAATTTAGCATCTGAAATCAGTTAACGTAACCATAAAACATACGTACATGAAATGTTCAAAATAGGTAAATGTAAAGAGACAGAATGTCCATCAGCGGTTCCTGAGGCAGGATGGCAGGACTCGGGGTGGTGACCACCACAGAGCAAAGGGTTCCTTGCAGGAGCAGTGAACTATAAAGTTTATTGTGGTGATGGTTATACAACCCCCAAAATACCAGACCATTGAACTGTACACACTTCAGACAGGTCAATTGTCTCACATGTGAATTATATATCAGTAAAGGTGTTACCAAAAATGTTCTCACAGACTCTTTACATATAATGCTTACTATAATCACCAGAATAATGATATTATCAAGAGATACTTTATCTTTGCAAATACTATTCTTTTTACTTGGAATGCCAACCCTATTCTCTACCTTTTTTTCTGTTTGAAGACTTCTATTCATTTATTAATAATTGGCCAAAATATCATCACCACTGTAATGGTTCCATGATTCACTGTATAAAGTGTAAGTATCTTCAGAACATTTTCTCTTTTAGAGACAGAATCTTGCTCTGTCGCCCAGCCTGGAGTGCAGGGGTGCAATCACAGCTCACTGCAAACTGGAATTCCTGGGCTCAAGCCATCCTCCGACATGAACCTGGATAGATAGATAAACAAGTGGATGAGGAAATCTTTACAAACCTATACTTGCCCTTACCACGTGCAGTTCATGTTAATATTTCTTCCTGTGTTTTATCCTGCTTGAGTCTATTTTGTTCTCATTCATGACCCATTGAATTAATTTCATGGCCCCATAATAACTAGTAACCAGCAATTTGAAAAATACTATCCAAATTAAGTCAAGCCCTTATTACGGATTTTAACATAAGTATTCCTTTGCAACAGTGAATATTCTTATCTTGGATTAGGGTTATAGGATATTGTAATCATTGCCTACGTTTGCATTTATCTCCTCTTTGAACTTTGTAGTTCCGGCATTCTTTTCTGAATATTCTAGTCCTGAGTTACTTGGGCAAGCAGTTACTTTTATGCCATGAAATTACACCTATTTACTGAAAAGACTCGATCTCTTACTTAAAAATGTATGCTCTACACCAGGGCTCCTCAAATTTTTTAAACAGGGAGCCAGTTCACTGTCCCTCAAACCATTGGAGGGCCAGACTGCGGGCCCCGGGATGAGTCAGCTGCCAAGCAGGACAGGATAAATGTCCTAGGTGGGCCGCATGTGGCCTGCGGGCCATAGTTTGAGAATGCTTGTTTTACATGGCATTTACTGTTCTGGGGATGGTTTCTGTGCTGTAACTCTGCCCTTTTGTATTCTGAGTTTTATATGCCCTAAACAAGCTCCTCTGCGCTCTCTTCTGTGCTTTCTTGTTAATGTGAGCAGATGAGAAACAGTGAAAGCAGTTTCACCCTGAGCAGAGAGTGACGCAAATGGTACTCAGTGTGCAATGCCAGCAATTGTACCCTATGAGTATGGACTGCAAGCAATTTTATAATTGAAATGTCATTTCTCCTGTTTTCTTTTCTTCTTATGATTATGTTTATTATTATTTATGTGTCCATTATAAAACATTACATCCAGTCTTTAAATAAATAATCTGCATGGGGTGAGAATGATAAGAAACAGCTATAGAATCTGACAATCCCTTCTTTCTTTGATACAGGCCTGGAACAAGATTGTACATATGTACCTGTGAGTTTATTCTGCAGGTGGCATTTGAATTTCTTTCTTCTGAAAACCACAGTTTAGGGAACTCTGCTGTGAGTGTGTGAATATGCACGGGGTGAGTGCCCATTTATGTATGTGAGAGAGAGAATTTCAAAAGGACCATTTAGTCATGATACATCATGTAGCCTACGTCTAAGTTATCCTTTCCTTCAGGAATAAGTCCAAAAAAGTTGTCCATTGAGAAGTGCTTTATAAAACAGTATCAGATACAGCATTAAAAGGAGCGTCCTATATATAAAGCCCAGTTTTAATCCTGGTAGTCATCTCCCTATAAATACTGACTCCATTTTTACACCTGCGTAGCTTATATCTAGATGTGGCCTGTGCTGCATTTTCTGGAAGTTGAAATTGCATGTCTCAGAGCACCATGTGCTTGTTTTTAAGCAGGCTCATCCTCCTTCACAGACCTTGTCAAGTCCCTATAAACATTCTGTTTTCATTGTACATCCTTGGAAGAGGCCTAAAAACCTACAGACCTAAAGAGCTCATTATTGACATATGAGCCAATGGTATTCTCACATCTGGGATTAAGATGAAATATTTACTAGAGTGCTTGGCAATAGTAAACAATTAACGTTTATTGTCTTCTTTTCCAAAACACACTAAAAAAAGTACAGTTGGAAATAAGAAATCATCATCATATGAATTTGGGGTAAGAAACATGTTCATTTAGGGAACATGTTCTCTATATGAAAACAGGGTTCATTGGGACCACGAATCAATCCCATGTGATGGCTAACACAGTAACAAGGCTGAGCACATTTTAAAATCCCAAACACCAGAGATGTTTATATTCAAATGAAACTACATATGGCAGGATAGTGTATCTTGCTCCCTTGCTCCTGGTTACACACAGCATCCTTATTACATTAGCATAATAAAATTTTCAGACTTACTGTCAAAGGCAACTGGTCCCTACTCCAAAGATCCCCCACTCAGAACAACGTGATGATTCACGCTGTACAGAAGTTGACAGGAAGGTTAGGCAAGCTGCAGGGGAGAAAGGTAAAAATTAAGGAGGGAGAAATTCAAGGTGAAAAGATCTCAGAACTGATGATAAGCCTCCCTGAAAGATGAATAAAGGATGTTTGTACTCTCCCGAGGACTCGAAATATATTCCTAGTTGCCAGAGTAATATTGGCCCCCCTGTGGTGAAGGATTGAACCAGTGATTCTTCCCAACTGCTATTTAGATTGTAGGCAGAGTTCCCCCCAACCCAATGGAAGGTTAAATGGAAATAATGGGGATGACTTTCTCCATCCTCCCATCTCCCTGCCACAGCAGCAATGACTTCTGTCTTTCACCGAAAACAGAAAACTATTCTGTCAAAAGATCAATGCCTGAAAAAGAACCTGGGCTGACCCCGAATACTAAGATGCAGCTGGGATGGACAGGGTGGATTTCACTGGACTTGCAGTGTGGCTCCGTTAGCGGTCTTCCTTTGTTGCCTGAGCACAGTAATTCTGTCGTGGGTTTATGAACAAACTTTGGATCTAAGAGTTTCCATTCACCTCCCGGATTTTGCTTGGGTGAATGCCTACAAGCCCAACTCCTGAGTCATATGGGACCTGCATGTTTAGTTTCTTGTGTTCTTTTTTTAAACCCATCAATCTGTTTACCAGACTGCCTCTAAGTAGCATTTTACACTCCCACCAGCAATATAATCGTGTGATTCCCCACTTTTCCCGCATCCTTGCCAGAGTTATGCTGGGTACATAGTGGTATTTCCTTGTGCTTTAACGACTAGTGATATTTCACATCGTTTCCTGTGCTTCTTCTCCATCTGCACTTTTCTCTTTGTGACTTTTGCTACTTTTTAATTGGATTATTTGGATTGTTACTGTTGAGTTTTATAGACAGTGTTTTGTTGTGTAGGTTGTTTACACATACTATTGCACCTTCTATATCTGCATTTTCATCCTCTTTAGATGCAGAACAAAATTTTCAATTTTGATGAAGTTCAGTTTATCAATTTTTCCTTTTATGGATTATAGTTTTAAGGATGTGTCTAAGAAATCTTTGCCTATATTTAGATCCTGAAGCTTATACAGTTGTATGTTTACACTAAAGCTGTGATCAATTTGAGTTCACATTTGTATAAGTTGTGAGGTTTAAGTCAATGTGACTTTTGCTTCATGTTTTCTAGTTTTTTCTTTTTTCTTTCTTTTCTTTTTCCTTTTTTTTTTTTTTTTTTTTTTTGGTCTATGCATGTACAATTCTCTGCCATCATCTGTTACAAAAGTCATCTTTCCTGCATTAAACTACTTTTACTGTTTTGCATTTTTGTCAAAACTTGGCTGGGAATATCTATGTGAGTCAATTTCTGGGGTCTCTATTCTGATCCACTGATGAATGTGGCTACCTGCCTCCTACAGTCTCAATGACCCACTATGTAACTAGTCTTAAATTCAGATACACTAATTATTCCAACTTTTTTCTCAAAATTATTTTAGCTATTCAAGTTCCTTTTTATATAAAATTTAGAATAATCTTATCTATACCTACAAAAAGCCTTGCTAGAATTTTGATATAAATTGTGTTAAATATGTATATCAATTTTAGGAGAATTAGCAACTTTGCTATCTTGAGTCTTCTTATCTGTGGATATAGTATGTCTCTCCATTTATTTAGATTTTTAACTTCTTTCATATTGAGTAGCTTTTGCATATAGGTCTGTACATATTTTGTTAAATTTATACTAAATATTTCCTTTCATTGGATAGTTATAAGTAATATTGTATTTTTCACTTCAACAACGTGTTCACAATTTTTATATTTTGACATAGGCTATTCTTGCCTCATTCAAAGTCATCATAGGAAAGTTTTCCATCTTTTACTATTAAGCATAATGTAAGTGGTAGAATGTTAGCTACAGAATTCCTATTTCTCTGAGTTTTTTCAATTGAATGAGTGTAGAATTTTGTCTAATCTTTTCTCTACATTGAATGTTATGATCATGCAATTTTTGTTCTTTAGTCTGTTAAACTGGTGGATTAATTAATAGAGTTTTCTAATGTTGAACCACCCTTGCATTCCTGGAATAAACTCCATTTGGTTATCATATACAATATAGTATATATTTTTTATGTCACTGAATTATTTGCTAATATATTGTTACGAATTTTTCATCTACATTCATGAGAAATATTAGTGTGTAGTTTTCCTTTTTGTTCTGTTCTCATCTGGTTTTCACTTGAAAATAACACCAGCTTTATGAAATGAATTGTAAAATATTCCCTCCTCCTTCAATATTCTGAAAGCTATTGTGTAGATTAGGAGTTAATTATTCTTTAAACATTTGGCCATTTAACAGAATTCCCTGGAGAAATTATCTATCTATTAGAAATAATCTGGAGATTCATTTCTAGAAAGTTTTTAACATATGAATGCAATTTTCTTAACAGTCACATGGCTATTCAAATTATCAATTTAGTATTGGATAAATTGCAATAGTTTGTGTTTTATTGAAGGATTAGTTCATTTAATCTATGTCATGAAATTTATGTGGGTTCAATTCTTAATAGTATTCTCTTATAATTCTCTTGATGTTTACAATGTCTATAACAATATTCTGTTTCATTACTGTCATTGGTAATTTGTATCTTCCTTCTGTCAGTCTTCTTAGAGGTGTGTCAATCTTCTTCATTTTCTCAAGGAAAAATCTCTTTGTTTTATTGTATTTCTCTATTGTTTTACTTATTTCAATTTCTTAAATTTCTACGCTCCTCTTTATCATTTATTTTCCTCCATTTGCATTTGATTGGTTTTGTTGTTTTCCTCCACATTCTTAATATAGGAGCTTAGATTATAAATTTGATATTTTCCCTCCTTTATAGTGTATGTATTATTGCTATGAATTTGCTTTAAGCGCTTTTGTATTTGTGTCCTACAAATTTTTATAAGTTTTATTTTAGCTTCATTTCATATTTTTACATTTCTTTTAGACTTCTTTTTTGACCCCTGGATTACTGAATTTACATAATACGATTACTGCATTACTTGTGAAGCAGTATAACATTATTTGGAAGTAGATTATGAAAAGTTAAAATGAATATTGTAATCTATGGAGCAATAACTTAAAAATGTTATAGCTAAAATGTCAATTGAAAAGATAAAACAAAATTCCACAGAATACTTGATTCTCTCTAATGAAGGTAGGAGAGATGCAAAGTGACTGGGACAGATGGAAAACAAATATCAAGAATTAAACTCAAACATACCAATTATTATATTACATAAAATTAAGCCCACTATTTAAAAGGCAGCAATTGAATCCTAAATAAAACATAGGGCCCAGGTATATTCTGTTTAAAGGAAATAAATTTTGATTACAAAGATACAGATAAGTTCAAAGTAAAAGTGAAAAAAACATAGTATTCAAAAATTTAAGAAACCTGATGTGAGTATATTATTATCAGAAAATAAACTTAAAGTTTAACAGAAAGGTGTGATAAGAAAAGATATTTCAAAGCCGTGAAAGTATGTCTATGAAGAAATCATATCAATCCTAACTGTGTGGACCTAACAACAGACTTCAGAATTGAAGGTGGAGAAAGATGGCAAACTGGAGACATCTCCTTATCAACCATTTGCAGTAAGGCAAGGTAAAGAGGACTCCAGCCATTTTGAGCTAGGGGAACTTACCCAGAAACATCACTCTGGGGACACAGTGAAGCATTAGAAGACTCCAAGAGCCAACAAGGAGGTTTGGAGCTGAGGAAGACCAGCACAAAAGGCAAATGCTGAGCACAGGCGGAGGCTGGCTGGCTAAACCCTCTCATGGAGAACTAGAGACAGGAAAGGGATTTTTTGCAGTTTTTTTATTTTGGACTGAACTTACTGGAGCAATGAGCACCCAGCAGCCAGGATTGAACACTGAATGGAAAAGATCTCCCATTTGTTAACATTTTCAACTATTTCCTTTCTCAGAGTTTCATAGTTCTCTTTATAGATATCTTTCACATCCTTTGTTAGGTAAAGTCCCAGATATTTCATCTTCTTTGGACTACTGTGCCTCATTCTGTCTTAATCTGCAGTTATTTAATGAGGAGTGATGGTGAGTATCCTTTCATTCATATGCATGCCATTTGTGTGTGCGAGCACATAAATATATATAGTGAGATGTTTATTTTTTTACATATGAATATTAAATTTTTCCAGCTTCATTAGTAAGAAGACTGTTCTTTCTCCACTGAAATGCCTTTACCCATTCCACAAAAAATCAGATGCTCACATATATGGGGTGGCCATAAAGGTCATGTACAATTTAAAATACTTTACTATTTTGCTATTTTAAACTGCACACAAATCTTATGGCCACCCTGTATATGCGGATCTACTTCTGAACCCCCTATTCCCTTCCACTGGCCTATTTTTTAAAACTTTATGTTGATACCACACTGTCTCGATTTTTGTAAATTTATTATAAGTCTTTGAATGAGACAGCAGCATTGGTCCCCTAACTTTGCTCTTCTTTTTTCAAAGTTGTTTTTAGATCCTTTCCATTTTTGTTAGAATTTTAGAATCAGCTTGACAATTTGTACTGTATATTTTTCTGGGGTTTGGACTTAGATTAAATTGATTCTATAGAATAATTAGAAGGGAAGTGTCATTTTATGGAAGCAAGACTTTGAACCCACAGGTGAGGTGTAGTTTTCAGTTTAGTTTGATTTTCCTCAGTCCTCTTGGCAATGTTTGTGTAGTTCAGTGTATATAGATCTTGTAATCTTCTAATTTATCCCAAAGTATATGCAATACTTTTTGATGCTATTGTAAATGGTACTTTTAAAATTTCAGATTTTTGGTGCTAGCATATAAATCTAAAATTCACTTTTTTGTATTGTATTGATATTATGTACATCTGAAACTTTGCTATTATAAATTACTTATTAGTTTTAGTAGCTTTTCTGTAGAGTCAATTTAATTTTCTATGTAGATGACCATGTTATACTAGAATAAAGACAATCTTAATTGTCTCTTTCCAAACAGGGTGGCTATTCTTTCTTTTTATTATCTTATTGTACTGGCTAGAATTTTCTTTCTTTTTTTTTTTATTGAATGATAACTATGTACATTAATGCACTTCTGGGGTACAGTGTAGGGTTTTCACATGCAATCCAAAATACTTCCATCAAACTGGTCAACACAGCCTTCATGTCATATTCTCAGTTATTGTTTTAAAACGTTCACATTCTACTCTTAGAAAGATTCACTTGTACCCCTGTAAGTTTAGCTGTCTCTCAACTTTTTCTAGTCTTAGGGAGAAAAGATTTTTCTCTTACTGCTTAGTATGATATTAGCTGTGGCCTTTTTACAGATATTCTTTATTAGACTGGGGGAGTTCCTCTGTAGTGCTGGTTTACTGAGAATTGGATTTTTTCAGTGTCTGTTGAGATGCTTATATGGATTTTTCTTTTCCATTCTGTTAATATGGTAAATATGTTGATGGATTTTCGAATGTTAAACCAACCTTGCTTTCCCAGGAAATGCATTGGTTATAATGTATCGTCCTTTTTCATATATTGTTGGATTCTGTTTGCTAAAATTTTAGTTTTGAATTTTTGCATCTATGTTCATGAGGGATACTGGCATACGGTTTTTATTTCTTGTAATAACCTTGATTATTTTTGGTATGGGGCAATTTTTGCTTCCTAGAATGAGTTTAGAACTGTTCTCTCCTTTTCAATTTTTTTGGGAAGAGTTTGTTTAGAACTAGCATTTTTTTCTTTCTTAAATATTTATTAATTTAATCAAATTCACTAGTAAAACCAACAGGCCTAGAGATTTTTTTTTGTGTGTGGGAAGATTTTAAATTACAAATTCAATGTAAAAAATTGAACAGTGTTACTTTCTTTTTTCTTCTTGAGTGAGCTTTATAGCTATGTCTGTTAAGGAATTTTTCCATTTTGTTTAAGTTGTCAATATTATAGACATGTATATTATTATTCATAATATTCCACTAATAGCCTTTTCATAGCTGCAGAATGTGTAGTGCTATCACCCTGCTCATTGTTAATGTTCAGATTATGGCTTCTATCTCTTTTTCTGAGCATGTCACCCAGAGTTTACCAATTTTATTGAGATTCTTAAAGAAGTAGCTTTAGTTTTACTTTATTTTTTCAGTTAATTTTTTAAAAATTTCATTGATTCCTCTCTGATCTTTATTACTTGAGTTTAATTTTTTTCCTAGTTTCTTGAAATGGAAGCTGAGCTCACTGATGTGAGATCTTACCTCTTGTCTAATATTGGTGTTTAGTGCTACAAACTTTCCCCTAACTGTTGTTATTTTTCTCCCATTTAATAATGTTAATTAAAATCCCTCCATATTGGTTCACAAAGGTCTTCCTCATCCTTTTGGTTTTTTTTAAATTTATTTATTCTGGACTTAAATAATCCTTTTATTTTATTTATTCTGGACTTAAAAAATAATATTTTTATTTTAGAATAGTTTAGATTTGCAGGAAAATTACAAAGATAGTGCACAGAATTCCCACTTATCTGACACCCAGTTTTCCCTGTTATTTTAGTCAGGATTCTCCAGAGAAATGGAAGTATTAGTATGTATAGGTATAGATAGAGATTTAAATATATAGAAAGAGATCTACAAAGTCTATAAATTCGCAGGTGGGATAGGAAGCTGGAGATTCAGGGGAGCTAATAGTGTCATTCTCATCCAAATTCCCACAGGCTTGAGACCCTGGAGCAGGTGATGTTGCAGTCTGAGCCCAAAGGCAGGGAAACCAATGTCGCAGACTGAGTCCAAAGACTTCTCCTGGGGAAAATCTCTCTGGCTCACACAGGGGAGAGTTGACCTTTTGTTTTATTTAGACCTTCTACTGATTAAATGAGGCTGGCCCACATCATGGAGAGCAATCTGTTAAATTTGAGTGTTTATCTCATTCAAAGATATCCCTACAAAAATGCCCAGATGATGTTTGGCCAAATACCATGCAGGGCCCAGCTGAGGTGACACATAAAATTAACTATCACTAGGATTGTTGACATCTTATGTTAGGATGGTGCATTTGTCACTATAATGAACCAGTACCAATATTTTCTTATTAACAAAAGTAAATCTTTATTCAAATATCTTCAGTTTTCACCCAAGGTCCTTTTTCTCTGCCAAGATGAATCAAGGATACCATATTATACTTACTCACTGTACCTCCTCTTGGTTGTGACCCTGACAGTTTTAATAAGTACTGGTGAGGTAGGTACTTTATAGAATGTCCCTCAATTCTTTTTTTTTTTTTTTTTTGGTATTTTGCTCATGATTAGACTGGGGTTATGACTTTGAGGGGAGGACACTGCACAAATAAAGTGTCATGCTCTTCACATCAGATCAAGGATACCTACAATCAACATAACTTATCATCTGTGATGTTAGGCTTGGTCACTTGGCTTGAAGTAATGTTTGTCAGGTTCCTCCACTGTGGAGTCTCCGCCCATTTCTTATTAAGAGTGTACTCTGTAGAAGGAAGTCTCCCGGGGTGGCCCATACTTAAGAAGTGGGGGGTTATGCTTCTTCCACTTGAGGGCAGAGTATTATAAAATTATTTGGAATTCCGCTCCACAGGAGATTCATCTGCATTCCCCTATTTATTTATTTATTCAGCTATTTATTTATACTATTATGGACTCATGTGTCTTTATTTTAAACTTAAAATAATGGTTATAATCCCATACTGCTATATTTTAGTGTTCAATTAGGCCAATTTTCATCATTGGGGATGCAGTAGACTCCTGGTTCCTTTGACATAGCCTCTTGTTGTGGGGTCTCTCTGTGTGTGTTATTTGTTTCTCTGTTTGTGTCTGAGCACGTCCTTACTTTCTGGCATATCAGATGTCCTCAGTTTGTCTTCTACATTCATCATTTCTCCAGGGAGCTTGGGTTCCTTTTGCTGGGTAACAGTATCAGAAACCAGATCTGACAAGTGGGAGTGCTCACTGTCACTGGAGTGTCATTGCTGCTGGTCTCCCACAGCTGAAAGAACAAGGAAAGGCAGACACATATTCTTTTTACAACTGCATATTATTCCACTGTATAAATGTGCTGAAGTTCATATGCTTTTTTTTTTTTTGGCTTGGACATTTTGGTAGTTTCCAGTATCTTGCTGTTATAAACAACACTTCAATGAATAACCTTTTGCATCCGTATTTTCATATTATTAGAGGTGAGTCAGGGTACATTCCTAGGGATTTCTTTGTCAAAGGCCAAATGCACAGGTAGAATTTTTTAGATATTTCCAAGTTGTTTTTCCCAGGTCACACCCTATGTGCATTCCTACCAGCAGTGCATGAGGCCGTTTGTTTCCCCACAGTTCTGTAAACACAGTGAATCTTCAAGCTTGTGGATTTTTGCCAATCTGACAGGTGAGACCCAGGTCCAGGGCCTTACGCAACCCCGGAAGGGCTCAGGCTCTCTGAACTAATGAGTTGTGAGCAACGAGCTAAGACAGAAGAATCCAGAGGTTTGGGAATGAAGAAAATGACTGCCATGAGCTCCACTGTTCTAGAGTTTTAAGAATAATACAAATAACAACAAAAACAAATGAAAAGAAAGAAAAGAGAGGAAAAAGAATAATACAGAAATAGATAATCCATTTCACATGCTGTCAAAGAGGAGAACAAAGATTTTAAACAATGACTTGCAAGTTCCAGAGAAAATCTACTTGTTCATAGATGTTCACGTACTACAGCCACGTGGCAACTTGTGATAGCAAGTTCCTGTGGTTCCGTGGAATCAAAACCCAACTTCCTTCAAGACTAGTTTCCCAGCTGTCCACGGAGGTTGCACTGGTGCCCCGGCCACCCACAACCTTTGTTTGTGACTGCTCTGGCATTCCAGGTTATGGTACGGCACCCTCGGAAGTTAACAGTCACTGGTCAGTCTGCATTCTTCCCATGCTTAGGTTTTTAAACATGAAACAAAGAATTCAGAGACACCCAGGAGGAAGTTTTCCTAATAAATATCCAGTTGTACTGAAATCAGGAAGAAAATGTCACCTTCACCAGCTTTAAGTTGACACAAAAGAAGAAGCTGCTTGTAAAGTACTATCGGCAGCGTTCAATGGCGTTCAATGTTGGTTTCCATTTACAAAGCCTCCCCGGTCTCAGCCAGGGACCCCGCTCCTCCATCTTTAGTGAGGTGGGCGTGTGGCAGGCGTTTGATTCCACCAGGCAGATGAAGAAACAGTTGGTCTGGATGGAATAAGACAGACTGGGGGTCTGTGGTCTGGTCTGCACTCCCTTCCACTCAGAGAGGGAACAGGGCTGTCCGAAGACTCCCCAGGGGTCAGCAGCCAAGTCATATAACCTCAGATTCTTTGTCTCCCAAAGAGGGAGAAGATATAGACACTAGGGTGCTGTCAAGTCCATGCCCACATATGAAGAGAGAAAACTCCGCGTGTTCCGTCATGCTATCATTCACACATTCTTCTATTCATTAATGCATTTTGACTATCAGAACCAGGTTGCACTGGACATGACGTCATGGAGACCCCTGTGCCCGGGGTTTCAAGCTTCGCGCCCACCATATCTAGTGAGATGACACAGACCACCTGTGCACCTGGTACCACATCCTCCAGATCCCACTTAGCAGACTGAGAGCTACTCCAGTCACGGGCAAATCTCCCAATGGCCTACTTGTTAATTGTCTGATTTACCTCACTGGATTTGCCCAGCCCTAGAAAGCAATTTTTCTTCCTATTAAACCTGAGTTTTTCCATTTTTAGTTACTATTATTTTCTTATTCTTTCTGGAAGGAAAATTTGATGCTGAATACCTTAAAACGCTGGCATTATTAGACCAGAAGAGAACGGATTATTGGTATAGTACGTAACAACAACAAAAAAATCTATCAGTTTAATTCAGATAGTGAGGCATTTAGAGCTGTTAAAACACCGAGGCTGAAAGACCTTACGCTGTCCTTTAGGACCAAGTGCCACTGGACATGTGGCTCATTCCCTGTTACAGATCTCTCCGGCGATCCTTTTGTAGGTGCCCTGGGAAAGAGGCAGTGATCAGCAATGGGGGTCTCTACTTAGCAAGGCCAGCCCTGGGTTCGTGTGTGTGAGTGTCTCTGCAGTGCTTCCAGCTGGGGCATTTTTAGAACAGTATATATTTTTGTATTTTTGTAGAGACAGAGTCTCACTTTATCGCCCTCGGTAGAGTGGGTAGAGTACTGTGGCATCACAGCTCACAGCAACCTCCAACTCCTGGGCTTAGGCGATTCTCTTGTCCCAGCCTCCCGAGTAGCTGGGACCACAGGCGCCCGCCACAACGCCTGGCTATTTTTTTGTTGCAGTTTGGCTGGGGCTGGGTTTGAACCACCACCCTCCGTCTATGGGGCTGGTGCCCCACCCACTGAGCCATAGGCACCGCCCTAGAACAATGTTTTGAAGTAATGAGATTCTTATGAGTCCAGGTAGAATGGATTTATTAAAAGGTAGAAATAAGATTAAAGATACAAGACAGAGTAATTAGACTCTGAGAAGCAAGCTATGCTCTGTAGTTAAGGGTAGGGGGGAAACCGTATTAACTACAAAGCCATATTTTGATTTTCTCAACATCCTCTGTCCATTTAAAGAAAACTGAAAACAAAGCAGGAGAATTGGAGAAGCTAGGGCAAAAATTAAAAAAATTAAATTATGGTTGAAATAAAATCTTAAGTAATTTTTAACTCACTGAAAATATATCTCGTTTCTCGGTTAATGAAAGGAGAAGAGGGGCTGGGCATAGGAAGGATGGTGAGAATAAATCTGCTTGGTGACAGTCTGTTAATGATGGATATATATTTAGCCGAGAGAAGAAGAAAAATCTGAAAAGAGAAAAGTCACCTTAAAAACAGTAGCTGAGAAACGGGAAAGTGGATGGACAGCTAGGACATCTCCAGGTGACCCTGTGGTGACTTCTGAGTGGCAGTTTGGGCGTCAAGCTGCGTGTAACAGGAACTTAACTGTGTTTTCCTCTTCAGATCCACAACGTAAACAGACGTTCCCAGCCATAGCAAAGTGTGGCAACTTCCCTCTGACCCCCGTCTTCTGGACTAATCCCCAGTGAAGCTGAGCAGGTCACCAGTGGGGTTGGAGATCTGGAGGGAGAGTGCGTGGGCCTCACCAACCTGTCATCGTTGGGACAATGGCGTGCCTCTTGTGACAGCTGAAAGCAGGGCTGGAGTCTGCACACAGGGAGAAGGGGTGAAAGGATCAGAGGCAGGGGACTTGGGGTGCCTGTGTCCTGTAGGATACCGTCACCACCTACATTTGGATAATGTGGGATCTGAGCATGAGAGAGGTTTAAGAACTCGCCTGTGGATATACAGTCATGGATATACAATTAAAAGTGGTGTGACCAGCATCGGAAGCTGGGTTAGGGAATGACATTCTATCTGCTGTGAGCTGAGCTGTGTCTGTGGAAATTCCAAGTCAGAGCCATAATTCCCAGTCCCTCAGACTCAGTGTTTGGACAAAGAAGGGTGAGAATCACCTGTGTTCTGGGAGACTGGGGTTTGCAAGTGGGAGGAGCTTCAGGACAGGGAGGAGAGGAGAGAAGGGGAGGGAACAGGTCTCCCCAAAACATCAGAGGATGTTACACTTTCCTTTAGATGTCCTCTGGGGAGGAAGGATGGGATTTGGGGAATGTTGGGTTTGATATCCAGTTGGAAAATTTTCTTACCTGTGGGTCACACCAGCAAACCTCATGTTGGTAGAGTTTGGAGGGACTGGAGGTAAGAGGCGTGGAGAGAAGCAGAATTTCAGGCAACCACCTGCAGTGAGACCACAGAGAGCTGCCCAGGAGGGCTCTGGGGGCGCAGGAGGGCCTCCAGCTCTGCCTAAGGGCCCTACAGTTGGGCCCCTTCAGTATCTTCCTATGGGGAGGGGATTGGGACATCAGCACATGAGTGTGAGGTGACATTCCCCACTTTGCAAATGTGGAGGACAAGGCCAGAGCAGTGACTGTGCACGGGGCGGGCCTCTCCGCTCCCTCCAGAGCTTATGCCTGCTGCTTTTGGGGTTTGCTTTTGCTGCTTCCTCTCCTGTCTGTTTGGGGCACAGCTGAGTTAATCCTCAGACATAATGTGTGCTCTTACCTTCTCTGAGCCCATGAGGGTGGTGTGTGCTCCAGAGAGTCCAGGCGGGCAGGATTCATGGACGGCAGCAGGCATGGCGGGATTCCCTGGCTGAAGGGAGGACTGGCCAGGAGCTGGCCGTGGTCAGGGGGCCCTAGCCAGAGAGGTGAGGCTGAGAGAGTAGACCCCTGGTCTCTCCCCTTCACGTCCTTGGACCTCCTGCCAGGGCCACCTGCTGGCCAGGCCCACTGTGCCTGGGGGGTGGGGTCAGTGTGGAGATTG